>JAJJMA010331091.1:0-11440 GCA_023529015.1 Papaver nudicaule
GCGCTAATTATCCATTCGCGTGTTGACACCTCTCTCATGGTATATATCTTTACTGTGTAGATCATTTGATGTTCCTGATGCACTAATTCTTATCCATTAGGCTGCTTTTATACCGCTGTCTGATCCAGCCGTGTATTGATGCGTGCCCCTAGTCTTCTGTAACCCTATAAAGTGTTGATGTGACCGTTTGGAACGTGCCTTGAGTCGGTGATGCCTTCCTTCATTATTTTGGTTTCCGTAGTAGCATACGTCAGGATGATTTCATACTTCGGTTCCCCTTATCCGTCGGGCGTCCTTGCTTCTGATCATGGCTTCTAGGGCCAGCGTTATTTATGTATTAACAGAGTATGCTAATCTGAATGGGTTCAGGGATATTATCTTTAGAACTGATTCCAGTGCAGTGATGAGAGATTTTCAGACCATAAAATTCCCTGGTTTGTTGTTACCAGATGGAAAAAGATTGTCTCCATGATGGATTATTGGGAGTTCATTCATAGTTATAGAGAGGTCAATTATTCTGCAGACAGTTTAGCTAAGAGAGTGGTCACTCTTGATTGTGGTGTTAAAAGAGTTTATAATTCTAGACCTTCTTTTCTGTCAAGTTTAAAATTTCTTGATAAGCCTCATTATATGTTTGTCTAGTTGTGTTTAGGTTGTTGCCTATTGCTCCTTATGGGGCTTTGTGTTGTAATTCACTCTGTAATATTTTTGGTTATAATAAAATTTATTATTGAGTGAAAAAATAATTATATCCACCTTACAAGTTTGTTCTTAACACGAGGTCTTAATGATACGTAATCGATCAGGTACTTACAATCTTAATAGGATGAAAGAAAATTATAAGAAAATATATTCAAAGCTTCTTCTTTATTAAACTTCTGAATCTACTAATACAATTTACTTTCTTCTTCTAACTCTAGAGAAATCTCTCTCCAAGCTTCTTTCTTCTACGACTCTTACTTCTACACTGTCTAAGCTGCCTGTTGAGAAGTCTATCAAGAAGTCATCTAGAAGTCTGTCTAGAAGCCTGTTGTTAATAACCTCTGTACAAGCTACTCTTCTTCTCTCCTTATACTTCTTCTCCGTCAAAGGAGTCTACTAAGAAGTTCTGATAAGAAGCATGTCTTCTTCTATTGCTTAGCACCCTTTATATAGAGATACTACCTCCCTAAACTAGGAATTTTATGAGTTAGGAAACTCATCTAAACTAGGAATCCCATCTAAGTTAGGAAACCTCAAAATTCTAGACCAAGTTGTCAACTGAACAACAAACACCTCTTCTAATATCTTATAGATACTCGCTACTCATAATATGACTCATCTAACTCTTGGCTGGCAACCTCGTATGGCAGACCTGTCTGGCAGCCTCGTCTGGCACTCTTCTACGATACTCCTGTTTCATGGCTCCCCCATTTTAGGAAGCTGAAACTCATGTGTAAGCACAAAACTCAAGGTGTGGAAACTCAGCCTCACATAGGCAACTGTGTGTACGCCTTATGTGTAACATGATGTTTTCTTCTTTCTTTGTAGATCTCACTTTTGTGTCTACTATGTTTTCTCCTTTAAGAGGTTCCTCTCTTCTATCCCACAAGTATTTTATATGTGGTAACCTCAATTCTTGGACATTTTTATCAAGTGACTTATAGGATTTATACCTCCGCCCTCCTTTTTATACTCTTATGCAACACCGATCTCTAGCCAAATAATTACCATAATTACCAAGAAGGTAAATGTTGTCCACAGCCGCTTCTCCTTGTATACCGCAAAGTATGTCGAACTAAGATATTGTTGTAACCCTTCTACTTGATCATCATCTTTAGATCCAACATATATTGACCTTTGGCCCAAGCTAAACATTGAACCCCGCCAAACAATCAGCCAAACTCTCCTTCTTTTTCCACGTAACTTGTGACTTATTGGAGTAGTATTTGTTCTCCCAATAGACTGCCCACTACTCATACTAACAGCTTCATTTGAAACTGTTACCCGAACAAACTTATTAGCTTTGCTAGTCTCTAACGGTTCCTTTGTGTTGAACTCTACTTGAAACACTTCCGGTTGAGTAATGAGTTTAGCAGCCTCTCCTCCGCTCCAGGTTTTCTCTTTCTTTGAATTATCCACTTTGACTTGCCCAAGAACTTCTTGTGCTTGCTTCATAGCCAACGTCAGCACCATGCTTTGCGCAATAAGAATTATCCGGAAGCATGTCGTCAATTCCATTAGCTGTGTTTGGCTCGGCAGAACCGATATATTGTTTATTCGAGGTCTTTTCAGCTGTAAAGGGTGTCCCGTTGAAACCCTGTACATTTTCCTCTTTTGAACCTTTTATCTTACTTTCTTTTATATCTTTACTCCTTATGCCAGCTCCATTGACTTCTGGAATTAGAACTTTTTCCTTCTTAGATTTCTTAGAACCTTTCACAGATTCCTCGGCATCCAAGTATAGACCTTCATATTTCGATTTCTTTTTCTTCCTTTTTCGTTTCAACATTTTTTTCTGCAGTAGCTTCACACGATAATCATACTTATCGAAGTATGCTTTTCTCTGCCCCTTACTCATGAGCTTGGTATTAAAGCATTCACCAGAAATCAAAGTTAGTAAATTTCCTCCACCTTGAGATAGTAACAACTCCATGATATTTATCGTTAAGCTTGTTCCTTAGGTCATAAACATAAGCTTCGACAGCATTCTTATTATCCTTGGTTTCTTCCATAACTTTGTCTTGCAGTGCCATTACATGGTCCTTCTCTATTGCCTTCTGAACATCAAGGGGCGACATTCCCCCGTAAACCAACTCTGAAACTGGGTCATTGGTTTTCTGTATCTTCATTTTAGGAGCTTCAACCGTAACATTTGCATCAATCTCCAGGGGGTTCTCTTCATTATAACGTCCCTTTAGTTTTGCATTCTTATAAACATAACACGCGGAAAACATCAAGATTATGTTTTTGCATTCAGCAGTACTCTTCACAGTCCACTTGTGTATGGTGTCGCCACCCACTGGACTATGTGCGTCCTCAATAAAGTTCCAGCAAAAACTATGTCCGCAATCCCAAGCAACATTGTAGCTCGAACTACCGACAATGAATTCGGCAAACCCACAGCCTGGACGAGGACACTATTTGGAACTTTTCTTATCCTCGTTGTAGGGAATATAGAAGTAAAGAGAATACTTTCTCCTGTCTTCATGGGAAAACAATTTATCAACCATGTCTTCACCAACAACAACATCGCGAGATGGATCAGGACATCCCAACATCAAACACCCAAGTCTGTTACTAATTGGAACTTCCACTTTCTCCACCAATCCTACATCCTTACGAACTTTTTCTTGATTGGAAAACCATTTGTCTTGTGCTTTTCAAACATCCCAGTTGTAGTATCGTAGCTCTGTCTGCTGTATCAGAACTGTATACGATCCTCCAGACGATCATCCTTGGTTGTATCTGAATCATATTCAAAATTATCATCTCCTGAACCAATAGCATCACTATAATCATCAAAGTTCTCTATGTCACCATCAACGCTCTTACAGTGATATTTTGTAGGCCATGGAAAACCAACTGAAAGCTTCATAGGCATCCCTAGACGACTAAACTTTTCTATATCAAGCAGACTTATAGTCTCCTTCTTATCAGTGCAATTCACGTCATATTCAAATTCTCTGTTAATCAATGCATTCTTGATCATGATTTGATAATGTAAACCTGAACCCAGTATTCCAAGGGAATCTAAAGATGAAAGAATTCGCCTACTGAAAATCCCAACAAGGCTATTGCTGCTGTTATTAATCTTCATACTCATGTGTTCCATGAACATGGACCTGTTAATGTACCTAACTACATCAAGTTGAATATTCTCGATCACGGTTGATAAATTTGAAAACCAATCTTTAATTCCTAAGGTATCACCAACCCTAGCACTAGGAAGATCACTATTATTCCTGGTAGTTGATGATTCACGTAAACTGACAGTATTAACCATAGTTGAACTGATGATTCTCAATACAGATGATTGAGACTCCATACTCTAGCTACTAATTAACACATCCGGCCCTCTGAGACTCAGGGTTAGAGAATTACCGACCAATCAATTGCTTAATATGGGAAATTAAATTATTTGTGTTCAGTATGAACTTAAAAATATCCGCAAGAGCTCGTATCGTTGTTTCGAACTTCGCCAACTTGTTTTCTTTTAATTTAGAGGTCTTCTTTTCCTTTTCATCTTATTTTTCCATGACTGTTTTCTTCTTAGTTTACTTCTCCTGATCGTTCGTTCCAAAGTCATGTTAAGACCATACACCACCCAACTCTAAGTGGTCAGAACGTGGCTATGATACCACTTGATACATAATCGATCAGGCACTTACAATCTTAATAAGATGAAAGAAAATTATAACAAAATATACTCAAAGCTACTTCTTTATTAAACTTCTGAATCTAGTAATACAATTTACTTTCTTCTTCTAACTCTAGAGAAATCTCCCTCCAAGCTTCTTTCTTCTACGACTTTTACTTCTACACTGTCTAAGCAGTCTGTTGATAAGTCTATCAAGAAGCCTGTTGTTAATAACCTCTCTACAAGCTACTCTTCTTCTCTGAGTCTACTAAGAAGTTCTGATAAGAAGCATGTCTTCTTTTATTGCTTAGCACCATTTATATAGAGATACTACCTCCCTAAACTAGGAATTCTATGAGTTAGGAAACTCATCTAAACTAGGAATCCCATCTAAGTTAGGAAACCTCAAAATCTTGGCCAAGTTGTCAACTGAACAACAAACACCTCTTCTAGTATCTTATAGATACTCGCTAGGCATAATATGACTCATCTAACTCTTGGCTGGCAACCTCGTCTGGCAGACCTGTCTGGCAGCCTCGTCTGACACTCTTCTACGATACTCCTGTATCACTTAATGAAACTTGTGAATAAAAACTTATGGGTCTTATATGATACACGTAAAAAGTTTTTCTGTCGCTTGATTAAATCCTTCAAAATTAGATCTCGACCAACCTAAGTTGATATACTATCTGAGATTGTGATTAATCAAATCTAGGGTTTACACCTATAAGGATATAATCCGTGAATGTTCTTATAGCAGAAGACAAGAACTTAGAATAGACAAGGAATTATGATTACCTAGATACAAATTACAACTATTAAGAAGATAGATAACTTGTGCTTTGTGATCCCCAAACAAAGTCTTTAATCTCACTCTTGTTCGTGAAGAACATAATAGAGGAAAACAACCTTATGTAGCACACACAATAGTTTTCAAAGGGATGGATTTTTTGTGCTACATAGATCATCTATTTATAGTGAATAGCCAAGGCTAGATAGCTTAAAGTTAACGCAACTTTAGCTTAGGGCTCAACCAAGTTCGTAAGCATGGAATGTCCACTAATTACTTGGCCCAATTATCTAGAGGTTAGATTCCCTTTGGGAGTAAATTACTTTACTATGGAAGCCCAAAAGAAGCCTTAAAGACCTTCCAAAGATAGCCAAAAATGTCCTTGTAAAAATCTGTTTTAAGGAAACAAAAATCAGCTATACTTATAAGTCTTGCGAAAAGTGATGGTAACTGTTACATTGTTCAGACATCAACGCTTATAAGCGTTCCAACTGTGAACGCGTTCTAGTGCAGTTCTGAGCTGATCCTGGACGTTTTAATGTGAACGCGATCATGAACGCAGTCATATTGAACAGTTCAAGTCTGTCCCATAAACACTAAAAAATATTTTGGCCATAACTCATTCGTTATACAACGGAATTGAGTGATTCTTGGCTCGTTGGATTCGTATCTTCATCCACTACAAGATGATAATCTTTTCAAGGCCAATGGTCATTCTCATATTTTAAGTTGCAATTAATTCTCCTCGGGTATATATACAACAATTTATTTTTACCGTCATAGGTATTTGTTCCAATGAGTGATGACTATGTTACGATAGATTTAAAAGTAGAATAACAAGAATCCAAAGGAGTCATTCACCTTTTGGGATGAGGAAGATGAATATCAAGTGTGTAAGCTCCGGTCTTCATCTTCGATGGCCTTCTATCGTTTTTGTCTCAATACCTAAACTATCCTAGTCCGAGTCGATATTGTAGACTTAGGCTTAGTCTTATGGATGTCCAATCTAGTATGAAATCCACATCAGATAGTGGGTAGGAGGGGTTCTTATGGCTTTGCGAGATTGGAAATCAAAACGTTGAACCATTCAGCGTTGGACGCTGAACCATTCAACGCCAAAAATTTTGGACCGTTGGATGGAAAAATTAGATTAAATACATAATATATTTTATTAGATTTAATAAGATTCTCTGGGATATCCTGGGGAGCGCTGAGTCATTCAGCGTTTTCCCTACTTTTCAGCGCTGAATGGTTCAACGTTTCAATCTTGATACTACTTGAGCTACTAGCATCTGCTAGGAGAGAGAAGTACTAGAGGGGAAAAAGACCACGCTTTTACTGGATCTAGTACTCCAAACTAGCACCATAAGACTAAGCCATATCAAGGATTGTGTTTTTGTCATCTAAACTTGACAACTGACTTGAGATAGTAACATCAGTGGGTTCGACATAGCAATGCTCTAACAGTAAGAGCCTCACAAGTACACTGAACTTGCTCAATGCAAGAAAAAAAGGAGCACAAAACCCCATCTTGCTTCAACATTTTCCCTGCAGAAAGTATGACCGGCCAAGGTTGGGGGAGATCCAGAAATATTGAATCAGCTCGTCCAAAAAACTCATCATAGAATCCCTCGCGTTGAATATCTCTAACCCCCACAGTTATTAAACTACTCACGCCAGTTTCTCAAAATCTTCTCTATAAATAAAATTCAAAATTAGATTGCAAAATATCCATGAGTCACTTGAGGTTGTAATCACACTCTAATTTAACATACAAGCGTAACTTCATTCAAACTAATGTTTACTATGTCATTTATCTAGAAAAACTTCTTCCATTTAAGTTTTCATGCATACATAATCCTAACAACACACTTTACTCACCAACTTAAAACTTTCATCGATATTAACCAAACCTTTCGTTGATCTAGGACATTAGCATGAAATTTAATACCCGAGTTTTTGAAAGAAGCGCAGGCTGTTTTCGATAGTCATCTCTCCAACTATGTCAGACTGCTGGTTACTGGAGATGGGCCAGGTTTTGGTTTGCTACAGCAACGTCTTTCTTCTCTTCCTATCAGAGACGGAGGCTTAGGGCTCTATACTATGTACGACACCATGCAATATTGTTTCCTTGCCTCTATTATGCAAACTCAGGATCTGCAAGGTATTATCTTACGCAATTCAGGTATTTCTGACACTAACTCTACATATCAGATTGCTTTGGACACGTATCTACATGCTTGTGGTATAGAACCTTCATCATTCAGCGTCGACGAAACTGCCCCCCATCCTATGAGTAAATTGGCAGTACAATACTTTGACGTTGTGATGAAAGAGATGCCCTTACAGTACAATATGTCCAGGAGAGATTTGTTTCTATGGCAGAGCAACAAGATCAAGCATGCTCAAGACTACCTGTTAGCGATCCCAATAGACGGACTAGGTCAAAAAATTGGGGCTCACCAATTCAATGATGTTCTTAGCTATAGGCTAGGTATCCCTTTGTTTGTTGATGGTAAGCCTTGTATCTGTTGCAAAAAAATATATGGATATCTATGGTGACCATGCTCTGCATTGTGCACACGGTGTTGGTGTCAAGTACCGGCATGACCTTGTTCGTGACACAGTGGCCGACATTTGTTTTAGAGCTGGGGTGCAAGCCAAGACCGAGGCGGCTTTGGGTTTTCTCACGCAGGATGGTGGTGATTCTAGACCTGCAGATATCTTAGTCTACAATTGGGACAACGGATGCGACATATGTTTCGATGTGACCGGTATTTCACCATTTACTGGCGGCCGGGTACAACACTTTACACTTGGACATGCGGTGACTAAGGCAGTGGAGCGAAAATGTAAGAAATATCTTGACATTTGCACGACTAATGGGTACAGCTTTGGTACTTTGGCTTTCACAACCTTAGGCGAACTCGGTGAGGAAACTATTGAGTTCCTCAAAAGGCTCAAGAACTACTTAGCTAGACATGATGCTAATGTTAAAGTAGGTAATTTTCTCTTCCATAGATTAGGCGTAACAATTCAAAAAGGGGCTGGAGCTCAATTTGTTGCTCGGCTCCCAACCAAGTCCTTAGTTGTTAATGTATCTAAGTAATTAAAAAAGAATTCTAATTTACTTCATATATTTGTTATACTCTGGAAAATAATTTTTTACAGTAGTAAATGAAATTATTGGAGCAATTGCGAACAAATAATTCAGAATCTTACCTAGCTTGATAGCCCTTTGTTCATGAAAGTTGAATGCGTAAACATGACCAGTAGGAGCAAAAACCCTTGCAACTGAGGTAGTCAAAGAATCACTTCCAGTACCAGACTCAAGAACCAAACAGCCAGGAATCATGCGAGCCACCATCATACATCGCATAGATACTGTGTGTGAACTTTCTAAATCCTTACTCCCATGGAATGCAAGTTCAAAAAGAAAGCGGGGAAGGAGTTGCACTTAAAACAAATAGCGTATTTTTAGTTGGTTAACTCTTACTTATCAATGACTATCATAGAAACCAGATGCGATTATGTTTTCCAAAAGAAAGACCAGAACAACTAAATAACAGCAAGGAAGACAAGAAATGTTTAATCTGACACTAACATATGTGATAGACCAAATCATAACATATCTAATGCCTACTACAACCCAGTTGAGAGGAATGCTATAGTTATCAACATAATTTCTGCCTGGAATATCCTACGAAATTAACATCCCTATACTAGTCATTCAATCAATCAATGCAACAACAATGGGACTAATATTAATTGATCAGGCAGGTAAATATAAGGGAGAAAGTGGAGTCCCATTCACCCGCAAAACAAAGTAAGAAGTAGAGAAAAATAAGCTGTTGCTGCTCTCAGTAAGCAACTCAAGCTTAGTTTGAAATAGTATATAACCCGTTCCATAATGGCACGAACATGATTTTTTATTTATAGAAGAGATGGAACTGTTATAATCAGTCCTTACATCACAAAAATTTTAAAATTGCCAAAGAGTCTATATATCTGAAAATGCACTCGGAAGTTTTCGGTAGTTCTGCAATCACTTCATTTCTTAATATATCTATCAAGTCATCATGTGCTTCAGGTACAGTTTACATCGTTCATCAGTTAGCACATGCCACAGATTAGTCAATTTCCGGCTTCCCTAACAAAATCAAACTGAGTACTTTGTCCGAATTACTATCAAGTCCGAGTTGATGTTTACAAAATTATATGCATGCCTGATGATTCTGCAACGCAGTTGCTTACCGAAGAATACCGGACACGACTAACTCTACAACCGCACAAGAAACTAATCAAATGGAAACATTTATCAACTAACCCAAGCGGTTAGTTATCCCTCATCATAGAAGAAAGCTGATGCTAAAATCATATTCAGTAGAACACAAATTCATTCAAATATTTAATTATTGTTGCAATGTACATAACCAATTCCATTATAAAAAAATCTGATCATTTGTCATGGACCACTTGCACAATGCAGTCAAATGGAATTATTATTTGGAAACCTACATACTGTAGTAGTTGTTTTAGGTGTAAAACAATAAAGAGAATCTGAGGGGTAAAGTGTGAAGTGCAATGATGTAATATGAAATTGTAATGGTATTCGAGAGGTCAAGATCGAACAAGATTCGCCTAAACCAAGAAATGGCCGTTCGAGTATTGCTTCAAGTACAAGAAGAGGAAATAAGGTTGGTTTCAGGGAGGGAAGCCGAGAAAGATGAGATCAGA
The DNA here is from genome assembly GCA_023529015.1 of Papaver nudicaule. NCBI lineage: Eukaryota > Viridiplantae > Streptophyta > Magnoliopsida > Ranunculales > Papaveraceae > Papaver > Papaver nudicaule. Next base: position 9,867 of record JAJJMA010331091.1, read on the forward strand.
GAATTGCTATGATTTCTGTGATGTTGTAATTACAATTGCTAAAAGAATGGATATTGAGTTCTCACTAGATATTGAATGCTGAATGAGAAGAGTTAATCAATTATCGATGAGATAGATTGATTATACTTGCACTGAATTGAACTATTGAACTTGTCTGTTCTGTCTTTCCGAACTAGTCGAATGACTTATTTATAGCAATAGAATTCCAACTGATCTCGTAAGAAGTGGAAGAGTGAAAGTGTGGAGTAAGTGGGACCAGTTGTTAAGAGTTTTGCGCCTAATATTAGGGAAGACTAACAACCCACTTTCTCATCCCCTCTTTTCAGCAACGTTCACACGACTTAGCTTTCTTTCCCGTTGAGTGATTGAGCCGTTGTAATCATACGTGCCGTAGACCGCCAAACCAAAACCCTAAAGAATTTGCCCCCCATGTAACTTACTTGATTCTCGTAAGATTTGTTAAGTATTGATTTATTTGTTAAGTCAAAGATGACTAAGTGCAAAGTCGTACCAATTACTGGTAAACTCAGGACTTCGCATAAAAATAGAGATTTAAGCAATAAGCTTGTGTATTTCCGTTTAAGTTTGGTCTAAGGATTGAACCGGGCAATCGCCATTTAAACCAATGAGAGAATTCTAAGGATTGAGCTATGCAATCGTCATTTAGACTGAGAGGATTTCAGCAACTCTCTGTGGCAATAGTCAAGTAAATGCGACTTTCGATTTGCCATAAATATGAGAAATTGGCTTGTGGCATGTAATGCACCAATTCCCTGAGTAATATGGACATATGAATGTCCAAAATAATATAAGTCATAGCCATGAGCCATGATTAAGAATTGTAGCACTGATCATAGAAGCAAGTCTATAATCAAGAAAACAGGCGAGTGATGCTAACATAGCGTAGCCACAACCAAGAATGCATGAATGTTTCCAATTCAAGACCTAAATATAGGCCACATGAATGATAATAAGCTATGTTGCATAGCATAATAATCTTATTAGAAAGTTAGATATATGATGTATGAGGATGGACCATAACATTACGTCATATTCAGATTTCTTGACAGTTTGCATGTTATCCATTCCAAAAACACCCAGGCCAACCTATATTCGCTAAAATCACGAAATTTTAGTATGTTATGGGGAACTCACAGAGGAGAAACTTCCGTGAAGGACCCATTACAAAAGAGAAAACCCACACATAGAGCACAAACCATCAAACTCCTTTTGCAAAAAATACAAAGACCACAAACTAAGCACCAATGCACTACCACACACTATTTACTACTCAATTTGGCAAAAAAACGTCACCAAAAAAGACCATTGTGCACTACAACAACTAATACAGAACAAATAAACCAAAAAAAAAAAAAAAAAATTGACATATCTAAAACTATGTAGTATCTGCTGGGATAGCTTTAGGAGTAGCAACCATTTTTATGCACAGGCTAAGTTAGATGTAGAACAATTTCCTAATTAAGGACGAAGGCAACATTCTTACTATCAAGTTCCAATCTAACCAGGACAACAATTGCAATTCAATGTTTCTCAACTTGCTAAATCAAAACCAA
>JAJJMA010331095.1:0-23426 GCA_023529015.1 Papaver nudicaule
ATTAAGTCTGATTCTGTCATGCTTAACAAGGCCATTTTCCACTAGTGTAAGGTCTTAATCTCCTACCTGTGCTTCCCAACTCTCAAGAGAAGTCTTTATAGTCGTTAGGTAAATCCCACAGAGGAAATGCTACCTAATAGAGGATGACTATACCACAACAAGCTTTCACCTAAGTGAAAAGAGTTTGTTAGGGCATTGTCCGGTCAAACCCACTAGCGTTGGTATGTCAAGCTAGTTGTCAGTTTTAGGTGTCAAAACATAATCTTGATTTAGCCTACTAGAGTTTAGATTTCGGAATTGGGATATAGACAAAGTAGTAGAGACCTTGAAGACGAAGACTGCGGAGACAAAGAAGACATCAATTATTCTTCATCGACAAAAGGTTAGTAGGAGTTATAACTATTATGGAAATTCTTCTATTCTACTTATTCTATCTTTCGAAATAGTCGGCTACTTTAGTAGAGATACTAATAGCGATTGAGATCGTGTTCTTGTCTACATGATCATGTGTTATGTTGGTATTTGTTCCCACAAATACTAAGGTTACAAGAATGCATGAGATAGATTCGATACCATTTGTCCATAGCAATGGTTTGCTTGCAAATCACTTGTAGGATATGGGTGAATTTAAAGGAGTACTCTTGAGCAAGAGTCCGATGGGATTTTCACACGGGTTAAACTCTGACTCCTTTATCTCTTAGTTGGACTTGGTTATCAGGAAATATCTTTTGTGGTCCATCTAACGAATCTCAATGAGTCAATAAGATAAAGATTATCTCTGGTCTGTTGGATTTCTATCTTGAAGTGTTTTTTAGCTAACAAAACACTTGACAGATAAATGTTTAATGAATTCCAATTGAGATAAATCTCTGCTTACTTGGTTTGCAAGTTGGGGTTTCCTAAACTTGTGGGACAAGTAACTAGTTGATTTATTCCTAAGCAACCTATCTTATTGAGTGCTATAAATAGAGGGTTATGGAACGAAAAACCGTAAGCATCAAGCATACGTGAGATTTCTCTGTGGAATTGATCGTAATCTCTTTTCATTTAGGTGAATGCTTGTTGTGGTATAATCATCCTCTATTAAGTAGAAGTTCCTCTGTGGGAATTACCTAACGACTATAAAGACTTCTCTTGAGATTTGGGAAGCACAGGTAGGAGATTGAGACCTTAGTGGTTGAAATCGGAGTAACCTGTAACCTTGGTAACCTGATCACGTTCTTGTCTATTTTACAGTCCTTCTCTTCTTATATAAGGCCATTCAAGAACTGATACTGTTAGAGCATGACTGGGTCAACCTCACTAAGTGTTGGTATGTCATGCTTAGTTGTCAACTTTAGTGATCAAAACTCGACCGCTAAACAACACACAATTAGGTGAAGTCATGTGAGAGTTAGCTTTAGGTTGTGGAAGATTTTGTTAGGATTTATAATCACTGGTTGAAGAGTTGAAGAAAGACTGAAGATCAAACGAAGACATCCGGCTTCATCATTCAACAGGTTAGTGAATCTAAATAACGCGATTCCATTATCTTTTACACTTGTGCTACAAAAGACATACCTCTCAGCTTGAGCTTTATGTTATGACTCGATCACTTGTGATAAGTGTGTCTTATGATAACTCCGTTTTACCGCTTGCGGTATTAGTGTTGTAGTTATGACGTTCCAATATTGCTTAGAGCTTCTTCTCCGTCTCTAAGTTAATATAAAGGTTTTTCCTAAAACCTTTTCGAGTTGGATATAACAATGTGATATTATCTCGGTAGTGCTACGAGATTTGATCCATCACAGTATTGTGTCTCATCTTACCTAGTCTGGCTATGTCGGATTGATTGCATATATTTATATGAGCCAATGTAAGAGAGATCGTGACTCACACTTATGTTGTGTAGACTCGAAATACTGATGTTTCTGAGATTCGAATACGACATCTTGATTTGGCTCTGAACTCTAAAGTTTTGAATCATTCATTTGATTCTGTATATGAACATCTCGTATGCCATATCTCACTTCTGGATTCCGAAACCATATTTGTGTATCTCAACTTATGAATTTTCAATGTTCGAAACCTAAATGTAGGTTTTGGTAAAACTAAACGTTGATTTCGAAACCATAATCTGATTTTCGCATTCATAAGCTATTGGTATGAAACTTAAATATTGTGACCAATAAGATATAACAGATTCGTAACTATGTTTGTGTAGCTGACAGTGACTTGAGAATCGTGGCCAATGTGTCTTGACCATGTGAGTTCTAAAAGGTCGAAAAGACCCTGGGGTTTCCTAAAGGTTTATGTGAACCGGGAAATATATTCATGTGCGTCGAGGCTAAAAAGGTGTGATGCTGAAACGGTTCTTGACCACATGGACTCTCAAGTTCGACACCAAACATTTGTGAAGAATTTAATATGTGTTTCTTGTTTTGAAACCTTAACCAAGGTTTTGTTAAACAAAATCTAGATTTCGAAACCAAGCTTTAGGTTTCGCTATGTTGAAACTTGATTTGGGAACCTTAATATGGTTCTGGTCATATAATGAACTTTAGGTTCCGAAACCTTAATTTGGTTTCTGCCAAAACAGATGTACGTTTCGAAACCTTAATATGGTTGACTCAGAATGCGTATCTTCGAAGTTCAAACTCTATCTTTTTGATTTGTGCTTCAACGAATTAATGAGTTTGATATTATCGATTTGAAGTTTGAATTCGTTCATCTTCAATGTACAACTAAGTGGGATTGAGTCATCATCTGAAATATGGTTAGTCGCTCTAGTTAGTAGACACATGATTTCGGATCAATACTGTACGTGATTAAATCTTTCTATGATTTACTACTCGATCAAATATTCATTTGATTATTCATTTGATGTTTTGATTTGAATTCTTGGATATCATTAACGTGACATCTATATTGGAATCAAGAATTCAGGAGATTTAACATTTTGCTAATTACTCGTGGAATCTCGCACCGTACTTCCAATGGTATATCTATTTGCGTGATTCAGAATGTCTGAACCTATGTGTTCACTTAAGCTTAACACACAAGGCTTTGTCCACGTCTGTTATGATACATTTATGCGGAACGTTGAACCACGTTGGACCAGATCCCACTTCCACCTAGGTTCGTCTGGTTAGCCCATCAATACCAAGCTGGTGATGGGCATTTGGAAGTAATAATAATATCTGAGGAGATTTTCGAAACTAAGGACACGTTTTCGAATTGAGATCTTTCCCATGGATCATATTTGGTAAGCGCTATATTTCGAATTAAAAGAAATATCCAAATATACCTTAAGATATTATTTGCTTTGATTGCCCTTGGCTAAACATCTTTCGAAAATATATTTTCTATATGGAATATATTTTTCTTAAATGTAAAATGCTAGAGTATTAGTTCTCATTAAATGCTATGAGACTAAATGGGGAATTTCAGAATTATTATGTAAATGTGCTTTGTGGAATTTCCGAAATTAAGTTTGCCTCATTTCAAAGCTAAAGCCTTAGTCAATATAAATAGGAGTGGTATCTCTCCTGAAAGCTTTATCCCTCTAGCCAAGCTCTTCTTTGGAATTGTAAGATTGTGTTTGTCGCTTTTCTTTTCAGTTACCTTTGAGCTTTTGCTCTCGGTCTAGAATTGCGTGAAAGTCTTCTCTTGGGATCAAGAAGCCTAGAAGTACCTCTTACGGGAAACTAGTTTATGTTTACTAGTCTTCTTTGTATTGTACTTGTGTTCTGTTCTATCACGTCTATCAAACCTTGCAATCTTGTTTATTTTAAGGTCATTCTCTTCTGATATAAGGCCACTCAAGATCAATGTGATTAGAACATACTCTTTATCTATTAACCTGGATTTGTCAGCAAGACGCTCTCGGTTTGTGTGCCTAAACTATAAATATTGAGTGGAATCAAGATCGATGTTATTGGATTTGTTCTTTGCAGGTACATTGTTCTTCACGGTCATATCATATCATACTTGCTACAACTATCTACTTGATTCCAACTGGGACGACAAGGTTGCTCTTTCGGGAGTTTAGGTTTTGAAACCTTGATCGATATCTCGAGGTGTTTATTGCCTAAGTAAACTTAATAACCTCGCTCTTGGTGTGAAAAGACTTCGTTGAAATATCTGTTAGTTACCAAGGATATCATCTAGCGATTTGACCTGCCGCTATTTGGTTGTTGTCCATAAGGTTGTAATTGTCCGATTGGAGGTCGGGTAGCGATAGTCCTCGCGACCGGCTGTGAGGCAACTCTTGCGTAAGACAGTAATGGGCGTCTGTTTACGTAGGGGAGTACATGTGCGTGACCACCTTGTTGTGGTTAGAGGCGTAGGATTACTGATGGGAAATCTTTGTGACTAATAGTCGTATTAGGGTCATATTGTCTGCACCAGCTAGTCCGAAGTCTGAGAGTAGGTGTGTTGGCGGCTTAATTCTTAAGAGTATTCAAAACTGGACTAGGTCCCGGGGTTTTCTACGAGTTTGTAGTTTCCTCGTTAACAAAATCTTGTGTGTACTTTACTTTACTTCCGCATTATATTTGAGTCATCTTATATAATTAAAGTATCGTACTTGGTTGGTTGACATAGTCTTTCGGATTCTTGTATTGACTCCCTTGTGTGAATCAATCAGATCTGAAGGAGATCTTGTTCTTGAGTTCTTGATTACAGGAACCAGTCAAGGTTTGACTTATAGGTGGACTAAAATAAAAGATTGGTGGTGTACTCGGTACCCTCGTCTTTTCAGATACGTTACACACAGGGTTGAAAGGAAGCAACGCACGGCTGCACTCGGTGTTTTAAGACCTAGTTAGCTCCAGTTGTATAAGTTTCTTAAGTGATTCTTCGTTTACAACTGAGGTAGAAACAAGTTGGGCATAGTTTACTCGGTTTACTTGTCAGCCCCCGCTTGTAAGTAGATTTCAGTATGAGCTGGAGTAATCCGAAGGAAGTCACTTTGTGTATGTCAAACTGATAGAGGACAGTTCAAACATACAATCGATAATTGAGGTTGCAAAGCCGGAATTATTGACACAAGCCTTTAACAGCGGTTAAAGCAACTCCTAGGTCTGTAAAGGATGTCAGCTGGGGGAATCAAGTGTGTGACGATATGTGGGGGATCTAGAGACGTAAGGAGTGCGACAGTAGCCATTTCGCTTGGAGGGCTTGAGTTGGTCTCTGCTACATCCCAGACCGAAGTCTTATAGTAGGCTAGTGTTTGTAGACAGTTTGTACTGTGCGGAGTTCAATCTGGACGAGGTCCCGAGGTTTTTCTACAGGTTGTAGTTTCCTCGTTAAAAAAATCTCTGGTGTCTTGTGTGCTTTACTTTCCGCATTATATTCTCTGATTATATAATTAATGCAAAAACAATAAGTACGTTATTGTTAACCTGATCGGTGTCCACAATCCATCCATTGGATTTACCAAGACCTTGTCTTGTGCCGGACTGATCACTTGTGATCCAAACTCAGGTTATACAAATTTGGATATTGATTTTTGAGTTCATCCAGATCTGACCGTAAGACTCACGAGTCACGAGCCCAAACGAAAAGTTGGTAATATTTCGGTACCCCTGCTTTTTCAGAGTTTACGATCAATTCCACAGAGAAACTTCACGTATGCTTGATGCTTGTGGTTTTTCGTCCTGAAACCCTCTTTTTATAACACTCAATAAGATAGGTTGCTTAGGAATAAAGTAACTAGTTACTTGTTCCACAAGTTTAGCAACTGCCCGTGTAAAACGAACTCTTGCACAAAAAGTAACCTAGATTTATCTCAATTGGAAATCTTTATTATTTATCTGCCAAGTGTTTTGTTATCTCAAAAACACTTCAAGATTGATATCCAACAGACCAGAGATAATCTTTATCTTATTGACACATTGAGAATCGTTAGATGGACCACAAATGATATTTTCGTGATAACCAAGTCCAACTAAGAGATAAAGGAGTCAGAGTTTAACCCATGTGAAATTCCGGAAGAATATCCACGTGGACAGTTCGGGAACCGTCCTTCTAAATTCCGGCCAGATACATCGAATTTGTGGTTCACGTACATGTACTTGTACAAATTGATGTTTTGGAACTCATGAGTGAAATCTGGAGTTATTGTTTACGAACCAGTTCGTGAACCGCCGTTGTTCAAAATTAGGGTTTAACTGGATTCGCTGGAAGTTCTGGGCTGGGCCCGTACTTAGACGTGTTATACGCCCTCAGCTATAATCCAGTGGACTCTTGCTCAAGAGTACTCCTTTAGATTCATCCATATCCTACAAGTGATTTGCAAGCAAACCATTGCTATGGAAAGATGGTATCAAATCTATCTCATGCATTTTTGTAACCTTAGTATTCGTGGGACAAATACCAACATAACACGTGGTTATGTAGACAAGAATACGATCTCAATCGCTATTAGTATCTCTACTTAAGTAACCGACTATTTCGAAAGATAGTCCGAAATCTAAACTCTAGTAGGCTAAATCAAGAATTGTGTTTTGACACCTAAAACTGACAACTAGCTTGACATACCAACACTAGTGGGTTTGACCGGACAATGCCCTAACAAATGTTCATATCGGCCAATTTGGCTGAAAAACAGAAAAATTGAGAATTTCATATACTACACGGCGGATACAAATGTTCATATCCGCCGATTACAACAACTTGAAACTTTTAGAAAATCTGGAGTTTGCAATTGGTAGGTAAATCACTTAATATCAGCTTATTCGAGTTTGATGTTCTCAATTGATTGGTCGTCGTGTATGTTTATTCTGGCGATTGAATTTGATGTTCTTCATTTCGGTTGATGTTCTTCTCAAATAAAGAACATCAAAATCAATTGGTTGCCTTGTATGTTTATATATCTGACGATTGAATTTACGAAGAACATTAACCCAAAATTGGTAGGCGTCATATGAATAACAATCGATTGATTTTGAACTTAGAAACCTAATTTTCAAATTTTGGATGTGAATTAATCAATCAAAAACATAATTAATAAACAAATGGGCTGATAAGAAATTACGTTATTCACATGTTATCTTATCTAATTTGATCACAGATTGCGATAGGCCGATTCTCGAAATAGTTTGACTAGGTTTTCTACTTGTTTGGTTGATTCATTCTGGCACATCGTTATGCAGAATAATCAATGTATGAATTCGCTTTTGAATACACGATCCACAAAATAGTAGCCTATGTTTGTTTGAAAAAAAAAACACGAGGAAATGAATGAATGATGAAATGTATAGATGTAGTATGTAGGTTTAAATGTTCAATAAAATGGGTAGTATTAGACCAATTTTAATGGGTGAAGGTTATTTAGTCCATTTGCCCCAACCCATGGATGGGCTAACCAGATTTCCCACTATGGTAAATGGGCAAATTTAACTAGTGGAACCCATAGTGGAGGCAGAATATGTCTTCCTTATGCTCTGCATATCGGGCGACATACTGAGTCAACTCAGCTCTCATTGATCTGTGATTTCTGAAATTTTTCTCTCAATATCTTCATGTTCCTTCCTCAGTAATCATATATAGGCATCAAATCTTTATTGTTTTGTTTCAAAATTAAATATAAGAAAGTTTTCTTATGAGTTTTCTGGATTGTAATCTGATAGTTTAATCTTTTCTTAGTTTTAAATCGGTTGTTCTGAAAGTTTAAACTTTTGATGATATTTACTAATATGTTGAACTAAATCGTGCAGGTTCCCCTACCTCATCCTCCCTCAAAGTGTTATTACCAGTCGTGATTACCAGGTCGTGGTTTGTATTCCAGGTCGTGCTATAATTACCCTTAATAGGTCGTGTTTTGCAGTTCCTTTGATTTGCTTTCATTTCTCTGTTTTATCTGGTCGAGATAAAACACATCTCTCTCTATTCATTCAACTATCATCATCTAAACCTTGATCATCATGTCTTTTTCATCTAAACTCATCAAAAACTCACCCATAAATCTTTCGATTCAACTCAGTCATTAGGTCCGTAACTCTTGCCAAAATTTTAGGCAACTTCCCTCCATTTCAGTAATTCAAAAGCTGGCCAATTTCACAAAAAGGAAAGATATATCTTCTCCCACCAAATCCGTAACTGATATGCGGAAAATCTAGTGCATAGATATTTTAGGAAACCAAAAGATCCTGTCATATACCCTATCAAGTATAAAGACTCTCTCATACGTCTTCCTCTCTGCATCAATACTCAAAAGAAAACCCTACACCAAATTCCAATGGAACAGCAAAGCAAAGCTCAAGCCAACTCTCTCGCTTTGAAGATGCAACAAGCCAAAATAGGCTCTACACCTAAGCCTATTAGAAAACCTGGTTTATTTGCACAAGAAATTGATGAGGCTGCTGATGAATGGTCTGTTAGTCTGTTGGGAAAAATCTTTGCCCCACAGACTCTAAAATACAGTGACATATAGTGGAGGAAATAAACTACATGTGGAGAAGCTATCAAAGAGTTATGGTAAGATCCTTGGAATCTGACCTCTATGTGTTCAAGTTTAAAGAAGAAGATCATATCAAAGATGTCCTGAAAAGACACCATGGTCTTTACAAGGTTATCTCCTATCTTTACAAAGGTATAATCCAAGCTTAGAACCGAAGGATCATAAGTTTATTTTTGAAACATGGTGCATAGAAATACGTGGTTGAAAATCTGTACTTCCAACACAAAAACTGGTGAAGAGTTTATGTGAAGATCTTGGAAAGAAGGTTCCTCCAGGAGAGAAATTTAAGCTTACAAAAGGTAGCCATTTAACCACTGCCTTTGTGGAAATATTGCTACATGAACCACTAAAGAGAGGATGCTGGATCAAGTCCAAAACATGAGAAGACATCTGGCTGGTTTTCCACTATGTTAAACAGCCATATAACATATGAAACAAATGCTTTATAGTTGATCATAATAATGAATTATGTCCACTATTAGAACAAGAATTGAAGGTTAAAAGAATGACTGAAGCAGACTATGCCATTTGGTTAACCACTGAGGAAGGACAAGCATTTTCGGATGCTTATAGTAATGTTTTGGGTGGTAACGATAATTTGGGTGTACTACCCCAAATTACAGAAGAAGAGACACTGAACTCAAGCCCCTCCAGCCTTGAAGAAACTGGAAATAGGAAATCTAAAAGAACTAGAAACGGAGAAGAGACTCAGAGCCCAGCAATCATCCCAAATCAAACCATGAGCCTAAACAACCCGATGTACATGCCTGCGGAAGCTAGCTTTTCCAACCAGATTTTAGATGAGGATATTGATATGAGAGATCTCAGTGAAAACAATATCAAAGGTACTACTGCAAGTGAGGGTCATGTCTCCAAAATCGCAATTGATAATGCACATGCTCAGAGGATGAAAGGGGGAACTTCACTGCTGGTAAATACATCTTACTTGTTTAATTTTCAGACACAAAGCATCTTCTAATTCTTTTTAAACTCTCCTAATCATTTGTTTACAGATAGTTTAGTGCACATTGATTTCTCTTTTTCATTTTGCATTTATTGCAGTAATTACAGTTCTCTGTTTGAAGTTTTTGTGTCAAATCATAAGCAGTTAAAGTCTGATTATTGCATAGATCTCATCACACATATTTATCTTAATTGTCAATTAGTAGGCTGCATTTACAATAGAATTACGTGTGCATGTGATTGTCATCGTAAGGCTATTAGTAGTACTGCATTTAAGGCTCATACTCATTTCTTCTATATCCCTAGAGTGTACGTACATAGATACAAAATGAGAGTCATTTCCTGGAATTGCCAGGGCTTCAATAAGAAAGTAGCCAGAGATCACCTAAAAGACCTATGTAGACGCTATGATCCAGATGTAGTTTTCATCTCTGAAGCTAAGATACCTATTGATAAAATGAAACAATTTGTCAGAGCCTATAATTACTAAAATAGGAAATTTATAGCCCCTAGAGGGACTGCTGGTGGCTTAATTCTTCTATGGAAGGATGGTTTCCAGTTTGAGGTGGTAAATGCAGATTCTTGGATAATCAATTGTCTTGTTTGTGATGATCCTTCTAAGCCAGAGTGGCTCTTGACATGTATGTACGGCTCAACATATCCGGACGAGAAGAAGATACAATGGAGTTATATAAATCAGTTAAGTCCAACTATAAATAAACCGTGGATCATCTTTGGATCATCACACTCTCAAATAATGAAAGGTCAAACATCTCTATTGCAAGTACTTCTCATCCTTCTACATCTACTTCTCCGTCTATTATTGGGCTTATTGACGTAGCATGGCTTGAAGATCTGGGGTATGCAGGTAGGTCATACACATGGTCAAGCAATTATCATGGCACGGGAAAGAAGAAGGCACGGCTAGACAAAGTTCTTAGAAATGATGAATATGCACTACACTTTCCTGATTCTAAGATTTTACACCTTGACCAACTCGGTTCAGACCATTGTCCAATCATATTGGAGACATGTGCTATAGATGGTGATAAAAAATAAACTGGAAGTATTTTCAATGTTATGAAAGGGATGAATCTCAAAAGCCTAAGATAGTTGAGGCTTGGAAATTGGAAGTTGAAGGCTCTCCTGCTTTTAAAGTTGCTAAAAGACTACAACATGAAAGAACGGAAATAGCTAAGTGGAATAGGATTCAATTTGGTGACATACAAGGAAACTTGGAGTTATTGCATCACAAGATGGAAGTTGCTCAACAACAACATTCATGTCCTTCGACTACTGCTGAAGTGCTACAAATAGAGGCTGAGATTGAACATTGGCATCAAATACAGTATGAGTTTTGGGGTCAAAAAGCCCGTGATGAGTATTACTTGGAGATCGACAGAAATACTAAATACCATCACACAAATGCTAATAGAAGGCGATCTCGAAATAACATAGTTGCACTAAAAGATAGTCAAGGTAATTGGTGTAACACAAGGGAAAGCCTGGAAAATCTGTTAGTCAATCATTATAAGGAATTACATACTTCTTCTCTTCCAGACACTGATGAGAGTATACTTAATTGTATACCTTGTTCCATAAGTGATGCAGAGAACAATGCTTTGATGAGAATTCCAGAAGCAGATTAAATTTTCAAAGTTCTAAAGAGCATGAAACCCTGGAAAGCTCCAGGGCCTGACGGATTCCCACCAGGTTTCTTTCAAAGCCATTGGGATGTTGTAGGAGCAGATGTAGTGGATATGGTTCGTAGGTTCTTTTCCTCAGATTTCTTCTGAAACAGATGAATGAAACAAACATCTCCCTCATTCCAAAGACGAAGCATAAGCAATCTCCTTCGGACTTAAGGCCAATTGCCCTTTGTAATACAACTTACAAGTTGATATCAAAGTTGTTGGCTTCTCGTATGAAATCAATTATGCATAAGGTAATTTCTCCTTTCCAGTCAGCTTACGTTCAAGGCAAACAAATATCCGACAATATCCAACTATCTCAAGAGATCATACACACTATGAAGCAGAAGCAGGATGGTAATGAGCTTATGGCACTGAAGTTGGACATGTCAAAGGCATTCGATCCTATAGAATGGTCCTTTCTTATTGATGTTATGCGTAAAACGGGGTTTAATGAGCAGTTTTGTAGCCTTATAATGCAATGCATCAGTACTAAGAAGATTTCAATTCTCCTAAATAGTGCTCCGTGCAAAGAGTATCAACCTTCAAGGGGAATACGACAAGGAGATCCATTATCTCCTTACCTATTCATCATAGCAATGGAAGCTCTTTCAATACAACTCAATGTAGCAGAACAATATAACCTTATCCAAGGGATCAAGATTGCAGAAACAACTCCTTCTATCGCTCATCTATTCTTTGCAGACGACTGCCTATTATTCACCCGTGCAGATCTCCACAATGTGAACATCATACTTCAAATCATTGAAAGCTTTGGGAATGCTTCTGGACAGTTAGTGAACTTCTCAAAATCAAGTGTATACTTTAGTGCTCACAGGACAAATAAGTTTTGGAGGATTATATCTAGAAGACTTAAGGTGCAACACATGAATCCGAATGAAAAATACTTAGGTATCCCACTAATTATTGGCAAAGCAAAACAACAATTGCTTTGAAAATTTAGTGGACAAGGTTCAAAATAGATTGTCAGTATGGAGAAGTAAAACGCTGTCGCAGTGTGGAAAAACAAAGATGGTGAAGCATGTGACGAATACCATACCAGTTTACTCCATGAATTGCCTGAAGGTTCCAGATGGTATTATTGAAAAAATTGACTCTCTTCAGAAGAGATTCTGGTGGGGATTTGAAGAGGACAAAGGCATATTTCTAACATCTTGGCCTAAACTTTGCAGACCAGTGGATGTGGGTGGTATGGGTTTCAGGGACTTGAGACTACTTAACAAAGCTATATTGATACGAGCATCTTGGAGGATATTGGATAATCCGAATGCTATATGGGTTCAGGCCATAAGAGCAAAGTATGTTAGAGCATTGCTCGGTTGAACCCACTGATGTTGCTATCTCAAGTCAGTTGTCAATTTTAGATGACAACAACACAATCCTTGATAAGTTTACTCTACGACTCGGACTAGGGTAGTTTTAGGTAATCGAGACGAAGATCATTGAAGACGAAGACCGGAGCTTACTACTTGATAAATCATAACGTCTTCGCTAAAGTTTAGAAAGGTTTTTCCTTTCCGTATTTCGTACTTACCATTCTATCATATCAATAGTCTATGATGTCGTTTATAAGATCCGAACGTATTCTAGGATTTTTCGCCTTTGCATTTGCATTTGTCACAACCGTGATAATATGTATAGGTAGAGTATGTTGAATTGTCATGAAATGACCTCAACGGTGAGCGCATACATATGTTGCATAAGGTATTTCCAGAGAACGAGTGAGTCTATATGAACGCGTACATGAACGCGTATATACGAGTTCAAGGTTTTGCCTAACTTCAATAAACAGCTCTGTGAACGCGTACACATAAGCCATGGAAAACTCTCAACTTTCATATCATTGAGTTTTCGGTTCTGGAATGATTAAGTTCACGGACTTGTCATCACTTAGCCCATGGAATTCAATTACTTAATCCACGCGATGTTCAAACATGTTTTGGACCAGAAGTCGCAAACCTTCAATCAAGGTTGAGTCCTATTTAACTATTGGCCTAGTCCAAAGTTAGAAGACGATTGAGAATGGGTATTCAAGCTATGGACTTTCCTAGTTCCGGAACTTGCTTGAACCCTACTCAAGGTTGCTTAACTTTTAAGCAAATCCTCCCTTAGTGATCACTATAAATAGATGACCTTCTGCAAGAGACAATTCCAATCCTCTACACATCTGTGTATCCTTACATAAAGGTTGGTCTTCATCTCGATCCTTTTGGACTACGACTATTGAAAGACTTCACTTGAGGATCGTGAAGCATAAGTCGGAAGTAAAATTCCTGATCTTGTATCTTGGGTAGATTGAATTCTTTCAATCTTATCACGACCAAGATTTGATAGAAACTTTGTAAGGTAGATCTTGAATCGTAAACCCTAGAAGTTCCGTAACGCAAATTCACGAACTAGGTTTCATACTAAGTTCGTCAAGCGTTAGGAGGTAAAGCTGTTTAGGCTAGATCAATAAGCTCTATTCAGTAAATCAGATTTCCATTAACCTTGACTTTAAGTCTAAAGGAAATCACAATCGCATTCTTGTTTAATTACTTGGATACTTTTAGGCGTCCTGTTAGAGGCAGGGTAGCGCTAGTCTTCACGAAGGGAAGTGGAGCAACTCCTAGGCCTGTAAAGGACGTCAGCTAGGGGAATCAAGTATGTAGGTTTCTGTGGGAGCCAAAAGACGTAGGAGCACATTGGTAGATGAATTACTTGTAGGGTTAATTCAGTCTCGATACATTCCAGTCCGAAGTCTGAGAGTAGGCTAGCATCTGTATTCGGTTAATACTGAGGGTGTTCACATCTGGACGAGGTCCCGGAGTTTTTATGCTGGTTTGCAGTTTCCTCGTTAACAAAATTCTGGTGTCTTGCATTACTTTTCCCTTCCGCATTATATTGTCTCTGATCTATATAATTGAAGTAATTGCAAGTTTGTTGATTCATAACCTTTGAGTGAATCCATCTCTATTGAGATCTACGAGAACTACGTTCTTGTTAGGGTTCAGTTCTCTGAACTATACTCAGGTTGTTGTTTGAATATCGATTTGTGAGATCGTTCAAACAACCATAATCAACTAGGTTCACAAATTCAAAAGTTGGTGGTATATCTCGGTATCCCCTCCTTTTCAAAGTATTACCCAAATCGCAATATATTTCTTACTACAGATAAAAAAGATTCATCATGGTGCTGGAAAGGTGTGCAGAGAAGTTTGGGCTTTATCCGTACTAACAGTTGTTGGCGTATTGGTGATGACAAAAAAGTTATGATCTGGGTGGATATATGGGTTGATGGATTGGATGAACTACCGTCACCTAACCAAACTGCGGAGGACAGTGAAGAGTTTATTTGGATTCATGAGCTAATCGATCAGGATACAAAGAACTAGAAAACAACAGTGGTTAGACATCTCTTTAGAAGTGATGTTGCTGATAGCATACTTCAGATGCGAATACCGTACAATGCTCCTGACAAGTTGATTTGGAAACTTACGAAGCATGGGAATTTTACTTCAAGTCTGCTTACAATAAGCTGCAAAGTGACAGCTTAGGTAATCTGCATCTCCTTGCTGAAATTCCAAACACAAGCCTGAAGTGGAAGACTATATGGATGATAGATTCTTGGCTGAGAATTAAACATTTCTTCTGGAAATGTTTAAAGTAGATTGTCCCTACTAGGGAATGACTAAACAGAGTGTGCAGTTTTATACCGGACATATGCCCGGTATGTAAAGAACAACCAGAAACCATTGAGCATATCCTATTTATATGTCCTTTCTGAAGAGCGGTGTGGATGGAGATTCCTGGTGGCAGTCGTACTCTTCAAGATGGAAATAGCATCATAACTCAGATCTTTCAGGAATGGGTTACGCAACAAAATGATATGGCTTCATCTGACAATTGGCTAAATCTAGCTCTAGTTGTCACTTGGAGTTTATGGACAGATAGATGCAGCCTTGCCAATCAACACAAAGCTTTGAATCCTAAGGCTACAACTAGGATGGCAAAAACATTTGCAGCATACTTAGAGAAGATCAGTAGACAAAAAACTGTTATGTTCTCTCCCAATCCCACAGTTCAAGCCACTCAATCACCAACTTGGAAACCTGCCCCCTTTCCTCATATTACTGTTAATTGTGATGCATCCTATAAAAAAGAGAGTAACAACATGGGTATTGGTCTAATAGCTCGTTCTTGTGCAGGTATCTGGAGAGGAGGAAGGACAAGGAGCTTTGCAGGGATTCCTAACCCTGAACAGGCAGAATGCTTAGCTTTCTTGGAGGTTGTAAGGTTGAGCAGAGACATGAATTAATATAACACAACTAACGATTCAGACAGATTTGAAGTGCATAGCTGGGTATATTAATGGAGTCGCACACTCGATCAGATGGGAGAATGAATTAATTTTATTGGACGCTTTGTTCTTACTTAGTACTGTGCCTTCATGGCAATGTCTTTATGTTTCTAGAGTGTGTAATAAGGCAGCTGATGAGCTAGCCAATTTAGTCGAAGAGTTAGTGTGTCTGAAGATTGGTTTGATGTTCCTCCTTACATCATTTCCAACCAGTTGCTATGTGACTCTATTGGAGTTATAGTTCACTCGCCGCGTTGTCTAAGTAGCATACCTGGGTCTTATGGAGTTTGCTATTTAGTAGTTATAGTTATCAGTCTGGCGCTGAATTATAGAGCGGTGGGGCGCTAAATGGTACAACGCCTGATAATCTCAGCCATCAGATCTCATGAGAATATTCGATGTGGCGCTGAATCGTTGAGCGCTGAGTTACTTTATCTGCGCTGGATCATTCCGTGCCAGACTGCTAGTTATACTTCCAGCGCAAGTTATTTCTAGAGAGAGAAGTAACATTCAGGAATAGACCGCGCTTTTGCTATAACTAGCATTCCCATAAGACTTAGCCTAAGTATTTATTTTGTTTAAGGTATGTGGCGAGATTCTAGTGGTTGCCGATATGGGGCACATACTCAATACTAGTCTACTTTTTGGGATTACTGAATACCTGCAAGAACTATAAAACTTGATTTAACAGCACTATAGTGCGGTTGCTCTTGGAATTAAAGAATAACGTAGACTTTTCACATCCTTTTGGTTACCCCTTATCACGTTAACCTAGTTGGTCATAAAATCCGAATGCCCCCATTTAGCCGTGCTTTAAAACCCGTTCAAGTCTCAGGGTTCTAACGTTCAAGTTGTAACTGTCTCGTCATTCTTTGTACCCTAAAAAAATTCTTTGTAGCCTCAGATCCCCTAGATGCAGAAGCTAAGGCGTTTCTAGAAGTGCTAAAATATTAGTCATGATTTGATTGTTAGGTAATTGGCCATTGGCCTTGTTTTTTTATTTTTGTTTTCTTTTTTAGGTCTCTAGCGGCACACTAGGCAATTGACCCCTTATGGCTAGTGTGCCATGCTACTCTTTGTTTTCCTTTTGCTTTTTTAATCTAATATATGGGACCCTTTTACCAAAAAAAATGCGTTTCTAGAAGTGCTAAAATGGATCCGAGATAAGGATTTAAAATCAGTTGCTGCTTACAATGACTGCAAGAATCTGGTGTCTACTGAGAAGGATAATACCACTGCTTCTTCCTCGCTTTCTTGGAGAGCCTTAGGAAATTTAGAAAGAGCTTGTCGGTAATTCTATAGTACGCCGAAAAATCGTGTGAGAAATCCCGTGGACGCATCCAACGGCTGGCATGAGTTTAGATTTCGGCTCAACGGGTCCCACCACAATAAATCAGCGGGTCCACCCGCTTAGATGTTTCACACGGGATTTCCCCGGGATTTCATCCCCCGGGATGAATATCATTAGCGAGAGCTTGTTTACAATTTAAAGCTTTTAAGTGATGTTTCTTTCCATTACAAAAACAGAATGCTTTTAAGGTTAGTAGATAGACTAGCCAAGGAGGCTAGATCTAAATGTGTGTGCTTAGTTTCTCCACTAAATCCTTATCGGATTCCCTTAAGTGTACATTCTTTGTTAGAGCAGATTCTGGATCTGATCTCTTTGGACAAAATTGTATGTTTTTTTCCTAGTTAATGAAGACACCCTGGTTATCCCAAAAAAAAAAAAAACTTTCTTATAATTTCAATTCTTCTGACCAAACGAGGTGCAGGGTCATCCAATAAAACGTTTTTGGCCGAATGAGTCAAAAGACTCATTGCCCCGAGACAAAAACTGCTACGGTGGCGTAGTGATCTCATTTTTCTTATGTAAAGAAAACAGCTTCTTAAATCGTCATCCATGTCGACAGCATCCAGCTTACGACAGCTTCCTTACCTCATCCCTTTCTCTCTCTCCTCTCCTCCCTCTCTTTGACTTTCTCTGTGTAACCCTTTAACGGCGATTTCCCCTTTCTCCTCCATCTCCTTCCTCTTCTAACCCTCATCCTCATGTAAAAATCTCCCCGTTTCTCTTCTCTTACCCTAGCCACAATGAACAATTCCATTTCTGTCCTTACAGATTCAAATGAGAACAACAGTGGAAGCAGCATAGAACAGCAAGAGAATTCCACACCAGAAATCACAGCCTTGAGACGCTTATCGATAAACCTAGAATCGGTTTTCCAGTCAACTGATTTCGATTTCTGTTCTGACGCGAAGATCATTCTGTCTGATTCGCGTGAAATCCCGATTCACCGTGTGATTTTATCGGCGAGGAGTCCGTTTTTTAAGTCTCTTTTTAACGATTCGAAGGATGAGAGGAAGTTTGAGTTGAAGAAATTGATGAGTGTGGATGTTGGATTTGATTCGTTGAGTGTGGTGTTGAGTTATTTGTATAACGGGAAAGTGAAACCGTTGCCTAGAGAGGTTTGTGCTTGTGTGGATGAAGAATGTGAACATATTGGGTGTAGACCTGTTGTTGATCTTATGATTCAGGTTCTTTATGCTTCTTTTGTGTTCCAGATTCCTGAGTTGGTTAGCCTTTTTCAGGTAATTTACTCAGTCAATTTGTATTTCGTAATTGTTGATTCGTTTAATGTATGATTTTTCTTGATTTGGATTGATAATAGTTGTTTCATTCATACTCTTGAAGTCATAGTTGAACGAAATGTGATAATCGGTGGTTAGTGCATCAATTTCGAATGAAATTTAGCTAGATTTGACGTGATAATTGGTGGTTAGTGCATCAATTTCGAATGAAATTTAGCTAGATTTGACCGTGTGTACAAAGTAATACTCCCCCGTCCCAAAAAAATAGGTCAGTTTGACTTTTTCCTACTTTTTCCCAAAATTTAGTAAACTTAATTGAACTAAAAATATTTAACTTAAACTAGTTTTTTTTTTCATGATTGGTTTATCATTAACATGTATCATGGGTTACAAAAAAAAAACAAGTTTAAGTTAAATATTTTTAGTTCAATTAAGTTTCCTAAATTTTAGGAAAAAGTAGGAAAAAGTCAAACTGGCCTATTTTTTTGGGACGGAGGGAGTATCAGTTTGAAATATAACTATTTTACTTGTTAAACCTCGATTTAAGTTGAGTATTGGATAGAATTTTCGAGATGTGTTTTAGAGCTGAATCAGATTTTAGTCAATGGTGAAGTTTTAGTGGGACTTCTAAGTGGGTTACGGTTAAATTTGTAGTTGTAAGTAGCTGATAAGAGAATACAGTGTCAAACTTGTTTGCTGTGTGTGTGTGAACTGTAGCATATGGCAAATACAACAACACTTGAAAAAAAAAAAGTGTTAAATGGTGGTTAGTGCCTGGAATTCTGAGTGAATTAAACTAGATTTGACCATTTATACGAAGTAATATCAGTTTTAAATATGACTGTTCTACTTGATAATCTTCATCTTAAGTGAAGTATTGGGTAGAATTTTCGAGAAGTGTTAAGATGAATGAGATGAGTTGTTAATTTTTTAGTCAATGGTGATGTTTTATTGAGAGTTCTAAGTGGGTTGAACTTGTTTGCTGTGTTTGTGTGAACTTGTAGCTTTTGGTAAATGTGACACTTGATTAGTCAATAAAACAGTGGATTATATACTAAGTTTCATTGATGTTCTTGAAAACGTAGTTGTGGCTGTTAAGTGTTGGGTAGAATTTTCGAGATGTGTTAGAGCTGAATCAGATGAGTTGTTAATTAGTCAATGCGAAGCGTTATTGGGAGTTCTAAGTGGGTTAGCTTTGTAGTTGCAAGTCAGTGATAAGTGGATGAAGTGTCAAACTTGTTTGCCGTGTGTGTGTGAACTGTAGCGTATAACAAAATACGACACTTGATTATAATGACATTTCAGTTGAAAATAGTCAATAGAACAGTGGATTACTTCTAGGAAATACAGTTTCAAACTTTTTTGCTGTGTGTGTGTGTGAACTGTAGCATATGGCAAATACTACAACACTTGATCAGAATGGCCTTTTAGTTGAAAATAGTCAAATAGAACAGTGGATTACGACTAGGAAGAAAAAAATACTTCAAATGCTTAAACCAAATAATTAGCTGTCAAATTCAGATGTTAGCTTTTTTTCAATTATTAACTAACTTATGGCTAATGTAGCTAACTGGAATTTTTTGTCGCATATATGACATACCATTTGTATTTGGTTACTTTTGCTGCTTGATAGAATGTATTTTTTTTGCGTACATAAGTATGGTATGTTTTTAATCCAAGGTTTTCGTGTTTTTAGTGACAAGTTTCTTGTGTTCTTTCATTTCAGCGCCGCCTGCTAGACATTCTTGGCAAGGTAACAGTAGATGACATAATGGTGATTTTATCTGTTGCAAATATGTGTGACAAACATTGTGAGAGATTAGTTATGGCCTGCATTGATATTGTTGTTAAGTCTGATCTCGATCCTGTAACTCTTGAGAAGGGATTGCCCCAAGATATTGTAAAACAAGTCATGGATTCCCGTTTGGAGTTGGGATTAGTTGACACTGAAATAGATGAAAAAGCGGCGAGGCGCATAAGGACAATGCATAAGGCATTGGATTGGGATGATGTTGAATTAATTGAAAAGTTGCTCAAAGAAGGAAATACAAGTCTGGATGAAGCAAATGCACTACATTATGCAGTAGCGTACTCTGATGCAAAAACTACGGAAGAGCTTCTTAAGATGGGACTCGCTGATGTCAATCGTAAAAATCAAAGAGGATACACGGTTCTGCATATTGCTGCAATGCGGAAAGATCCTGGAATAATAGCATCTATTGTAACGAAAGGGGCCCGACCAACTGATCTTACACCAGATGGAAGAAAAGCGCTTCAAATTGCCAAGAGACTAACTAGGTGGGTTGAATATCATAAGTTTACAGAAAGGGGGCAAAGTGCTCCTAAGGAACGTTTATGTATAGAGATACTAGAGCAAGCCGAAACTAATGAACCGTTAGGTGGAGAAGCTTCTTTATCTCTCGCTATGGCAGGGGATGATCTGCGTGAGAGATGGGTATACCTTGAAAACAGAGGTAAGTTTCTCGCACCATGAGGTGTACGTTTTCCTCCTCTGTGACTGTCCTTTTTTTCTTTTGATATTTATACCCTTGTCATGCAATTTCTCAAAAATAGATCATTTTGCAGTTTTCAGCATTTCAGATGCAAACACTTAATTCAAATCATACTATTTGTGGACATGCCCATGTTTGTTACTTGATTTATCTTGTTCCTAACTCCTTTCTGCAAACCCCGCCTGTTAAGAGAAGCAGAGAAGAATTAGAAAATGCTGATTGCTACTGTACAGAATCTTAGCAAATAACTGGTTAAACTGTTGAGAAAGACCAAAGAAACGCATCCTACTAGGAACTAATTTCTCAAATAAGTTTATGGTTGTCTTGTAGTTTTGTATTTCGTCGAGCATAGCTTGAGCTGTACTTTTTTTTTTGGAGATTCTTCTTTTTGTTTTTAAGTTTCTATGGAACAAAATGACTTCCTTCTTTGGCACTTGCTTATGGTTGTTGGTAATGATTTCCTCCTATGCAGTTAAGCTAGCTAAACTTTTTTTCCCCGAGGAAGCACAAGTTGCCATGGACATTGCACAAGTGAAAGGCACTTTGGAGTTCCTAGCAGATGCCAATTGCAAGGAATTGCCTGGTGGCGAAATAGTTCCTCTTAACTTAAATGAGGCACCTTTTTTTATGGAAGAGTTGCATCACAAAAGGATTGGAGCACTCTCAAGAATGGGTAATTAACTATATCCTACACGTCATTCATGTCTTTTTGATGAAGTTTACACGTTATGCTGCCTTCCTTGATGAGAGGTTGTCATATCTTTTTACACTTGACAAAGTTTCAGGCTTGTACTGTAGGGCTAGTTATGAACTTAAGTTCTTTAGTGTGTCCAACCTAGTTGGTACTGTCAGTGATGCATAGTAACTTCAGCGTTCAGAAGTTTGTTATATCTTTTTACACTTGACAAAGTTTCAGGCTTGTACTGTTGGGCTAGTGATGAACTTAAGCTCTTTAGTGTGTCCAACCTAGTTGGTACTGTCAGTGATGCATAGTAACCAGGGAGGCCTTTTTGCAAATTTTCCGTTGTGGCATGGTTTTTGAAAAAGTTAATCATTCTTATTTCAAAATATCATATTCTATTATTTTACTACGTTAATTAGTTTTTTTCTGTAGAATTACTGTTCATTTTCAAGCTGTGAATGGTATTGGTAAATAAATGTTATATCAGGTTATATTACTTTACTACTTAATCTTCAAGCACCGGATGAATTTAATAATTATGTGTCTTAAAGGCTTTATACAGAGTTAACCTTATTTCTCTTTGACATTGGAGGAAAGGTTTTAACTGATTCTGTTTGCCCTTGCTCCACAGTTGACTTCGGAAAGAAATACTTCCCTCGTTGTTCAAATGTACTTAACAAGATCGTGGATACAAAGGACTTGTTGGATCTTGCAGATCTTAAAAATGGTTCCTCAGAGGAGCAACAGTTGAAAAAGAAGAGGTTTTTAGAGATCCAAGATAGCTTGAAAGATGCATTCGATAAAGACAAGGTGGAGTATGATCAATGTAAAGCCAATTCAGCTTCGTCCTCCTCGGCATCCAAGGGACTTGCTCAACGCCAGGATAAGTCGTCAAAAAAGCGGAAGAAATGATTGAAGAAATTGTTTGGTAAGTTCAGTCCGGTTACCAAAGATCTCATAAAGAAAATCCTAGGCCTACATATGTGGACTGGGATAAAGAAAAATTCCGTGAAAGGGGAAGTCATAAGGGTGAGGAACATGAGAAACTTTTTCTTTTGAGGTCCCATGGCAGATTGCATGATTATGATCTGACACGTGATCAAAACAGAGCCCATGGTTGTGAGTTTGAGTTTGAACAGAACAAGGACCAAACAGTAAGTATGATCATGTCTGCGAATGTGGTTGAGATTGCCTCTGTGATAAGGTTAAGGATCATGAGCCAGATTCCGAGCTAGAAGGTGTGCGCTCTTGTGCCAGGGAGTCGAACTTCGATCTTGTTGATGCAAAACAGTCGGGAATTGACATAATGAAAGGGTCTGGGCCTCTGGGATACTCAAGGCTAAGATCATTTAGACCTCATTCTGAGCAAGACCACTGTGATCTGCAGGTAAACCCAGAAAACTGTTAAGATGTTCGTGCAACGTCTAAGTTATGTGAAGGGGAGAGAGGTCGGGATTATGGCTTGGTCCCAGCAACGTGTTTTTGTTCATGCGCCTGAGGGGGCATTTTTCTGCAAGGTAGAAATTTCAAAACGCGTTTTCTACAGTTTAGATTCCCTTAAGTAGGACCACTATAATGTTAGACCATTTTTGTTTACCAGTTCAGCCATTTATTTATTACCAACATCTGTAATTAACTAACTGTTGATTTTTTTAGTTTTTACTTTCTTGCCAACTTTCCAAACCAATGTAATAAATTACACCAAGAAGTTTGACAGAAATTACTGTTTTACAGTCACCATCATGTAGGGTAGCTGAAGTCAAGAAACCTCCTTTCTCTTTCTCTTTCTGTCTGTTTTCTCTTGACTTAAGTGTAGACTTCTCTATTCAATACCCAGTTTTATTTAGCAAATTCATGGAGTTTCCTTTCCATAATATCTTGCACAGTTCACATGAATTTTCTGCTGCTGCAATGAATTCATTTTCAGTTCTTTCGGAGTCGAATAGTGGTGGAAGCAGTTGTATGTCAAACGCAGAAGCAATTTCTCAAGAGAATTCTTCTACTCCTGATGTTACAGCTTTGAAACGTTTATCGGAGAACCTTGAATCGGTATTTGGAACATCGGAGTTTAGTGATGCTGCAATTGTTGCTTCTGATGGTAGGGAAATTCCAATTCATCGGTTTATTTTATCGGGTAGAAGCGTGTTTTTCAAGAACTTGTTGTCGAGTGCAATTGTGAAAGAAA
>JAJJMA010331115.1:0-13850 GCA_023529015.1 Papaver nudicaule
ACTAGATCATCACCAGAAGAATAAAGCCCAAATAGCATCTCACCACTCTTAAAAGACCACAGAAGACTCGGAAAATGGTCATTCATGATTCTCTCGTGGTTAATCATATAGCGTTTAGACCAAGATTCTCGAACTCCGTAATCCTGCATAACCCATACTTCAGAATGAACATTAGTACCATTAACAACAACACAAAGGCAACCTTCCAACACCCCCACTGTCATCAAAACATGCTTATCATTCTTATTCGCCAAAGGCTCCATTGGTAGTTGAATTTCTTTGAATATCTGGTCAGAGATATCTAAACAAGCAACAACTTCGGAACAGTCTTGTGCTTGAGCTAACCAATGAAGACCTCTATTAACAAGCACCCCAACTACTCGAGTACTATGAAACGTATAAGGCACATTTTCAATACTTGTCCATGAATTCAATCCTAAAGTATAGACTTCGACTATGCTATCAAAACTACGGGTTACAAGCTTGTAATCCTCAGTGTTACAATCGTAACCCAAACCAATCATGCTGAAATCATAAATATCATTTGCATATGGTGATTTAGGTAATACCTTGTACTCTTTGGTAGCTGGGTTCCAAAGACAAAGAAAATTCTTATCGAAATTGTCCAAACAGAACCATAAGCAAACTAAACCATCACAACAACCCACTAATTCAACTGCATCATATAATGACTTGAATGGGTAATCCATTTCTACTGCATATTCAACAAATTCTTCATCCGGAGACAATAATGATGGCAATGAATTATGACTAATAGAGTAGATTATGTTACAGTTCAGACTCCTACTCTCGTCATTACCTTTAAGAATGAGACCAGAGTTGTTTGTTTGGATAGTAAGATTAAGATGCGATTTAACAAAACCAGGATTAGAGATAAGAGAAAACCAAGTCTTGCAAACACACTTACAGACAAATGTTGACTTCACTGGTAGCCTCAATAGGATTTCAAGGTAGATCTCAGCTGGAAACATTTTTGCTACTGCTGCTGCTTGTTGTTTTCTGATCAATCTGAGATATACGAGAAATCCAGACGGCTGGGTACTCCACATTACTAAATTATGCTAGACTGTTAGTTACTCCAGACGACACAATTGTGGCAAGACTGTCCGTTAATACCAGACGACTCGATTGTGTAGACTGTTAGTTAAACGCCAGATTGCTATCACCCCGAAGAGAGTAGGCTCTAAGTGCTGTAGATAATTGTGGAAGTGACTAAATTAAGGAATTATGTTACTATGACTGGAGTTACTGGCCAGATGAAAGGAGATTTGTCAAGTCAAATGTTGCAGAAATCTCTATCTTACCCAGTTCCAGACCTTCGAACTACTAAGCACAGTTTGGTTGATTTAGAGTCCCCTCTGCTATCAAACCAGTAAAATCAGAACTAACTGAATCTTGAAAAACTGAGTTTAGAAGGGTAACAGACTGTTAGGTCACTTTTAGAGCTTGTTTAGATAGCAGTTCAGAAGTTACTTTTCGACTTCTAAAAGTAAAAAAAGACAAAAATTAGTCTAATAGATAGAGAGAATGGTTGTATGGTGAGTGTGTGTTTTGTATGTGTGAGTGAGTGTGTGTATGGCACGTGTAAGTGTGAATCGAGAGAATTGAGTTTCTATATAAACTCAATAACAGTCTCTCTGTAACTCATCTTTCCCTTTAATCAATCGATTATCAAACCGTCAGCAATGTAGACATACAATGTCATCATGGTATCAGAGCTTCTGGAAGCAGAAAAGTCAACTTTTTCTGAAACAAAAAAGTTTTACTTCTGACTTCTAGAATCGACTTCTGCTTTAGAAATACTTTTGTATCGAAACAAGCTATTAACCTTCATGTGTTGCATAAGTTCTGATAAAGCTGTTGATTGACTTTTTGGAAAATATGGGTGTGGGATTATTCTAGTTGGATCAAAAACCAACTGGCTGTCAAAAATTAAAATGCTGACGAAATCCAAAGCTGCAAAAGTTTGCCTTGCATTAAAAAACCAAATTCTCCACAAACAGGAAACTGGAGGGAGACTTGCAAATATCTACCGTTGAAAATTTCAAGAGAAAATCAAATACCTCACCTATACACATGCAGGTTCATGTGTGGAGGAGCATAATCTATATATGTATGTAAAAGTTACAAGCTTACAACAATGTTATTACCGGTTTAGAATGCCCTTCTTTCTGCACCCCCATGGGTAGTGCCAAGGGGAAAAGTTTACTGTTGCAGAGCTGTGTATAACTCATATTCCCTGTCTCATCATGTCAAAGACCAAGAAAATGAATGAAACCCGTAAAAAATCATATATAAACTTTACAAGCAACTTTTGTCCTGTAATTTACAGACTTCAGATTTCATTCATCACTTCTGTTATTGACCTTGATTTCCAAAAGACGGTCAACCGGCTGACGGCAAATTGGGCACCTATTTGTCTGGAACCGCAATACCTTCGCACAACCACTGCACATACACTGCACAAAAGAAAACAAAAACCAAGCAAATATTAGACACTAGAAACGATTTTCCCTAACGATCTTGTCCTGCCAGCAATTTACAAAAGACATATGGAGAAATGTAATATTTACCATATGCCGGCATGGGAGAACAGTAGTATCCCGTGGCTCTGAGAGGCATATGACACATTCTTTCCCTGGGTCATTCCCATCCACGTCACTATCAACTGAATTTCCAATCCCATAAATCTCCTGAAGTTCGTATCTCATCCCATTGACTGAAAGGATCTGCTTCACTACTCTCACCTTGTACTCACCCTTCTCTTTCTCAAACACGGCCTGTGTAATTTGAGAAGTTACAGCTCCAGGCGCTGGATTTTCCCCTTCTAACCCATTCTGCTCAGGCGGGGATGCCTCTGCCTTCACTGCTAATGGGAAAACTTCCAAATCACCCTCTTTCATCAATTCTGTCTCCTCAAGAGCTGAAAAGTCAATTCCAGTTCCAGCAGGTTGCCTGAACTTCTGACCCAGACCCTGCTGAAAAGACATTGTGACTGGTTGAAGACCTTCTTTCATTGGTGTCAGATTACAGTCTAGACCTTCTTTGGCAAAGAAAACAACGGTAATGCTGGACATACATGGCAACAAGATAACATTTCAGATGGGAATGAAGTGAGTGAAACAATGTACCAAACCATATGGATATAGATTAAAAACATATAATACGTAATTGCATACAACAGCAGAACAGGTGATCTAATATCGAATGCAAAGCCTACATGCTGTATTAAGAAACATCACATGTATCTCCTTTGGAAAGAAAAAGTCTATCACAGCAGCAGCACTCAAAGAGCATGGATGTAATCCATACTTCTTCAAAAGACTATGGTTTTCTATGGGAGCATTACCTTCACAAAGTCAGGATTAGAATGATCAAATAATGTTAATCAAGAGCCTTGCTTTGGAGAAGAAAAATTCAAAGGGCAATATATCTGCAATTGGTCTGGGACATATAGAATTGCTATATCTAAACAAGTATTTACAAGAAACACAGAATTCTATATGACCCCCCGTGTTCATTAGAATCTCATGTTTGTAATCAGCAACTCAGAAGAAAGATAAGCAAAGCTTAGACGCACAAGGAACTCCACCTAAGTTGAACAACAAAGGCTTGCTCGTATACGAGATTCAGGACAACTAAATGCCAAATTTTCTAAAACCGATTTACTGAAAGTCTAAAAATTAAGTGTCTTTTCTCATTCTATGAGTTGTTTTTTGTAATCACTTTGGTCATTGACTAAGTGCTTTTGTTGGTCCATCCAAAACAAAAGAAAGAAAAGAAAAGGTGAATTCAGACAAAATAAGTCTACTGCATCACCACACCATGACCTGGAGAAATGATCAACATGATAATTAAACAATTTACTCACGAGACGACGTAAACAGCGTTGTTAAATACAGAATCCCACTAAACCACACTGCACCAGCATCCAATTGCTGTTATTCTTCTTTTAGCAAAATCACAAGAACAATTACAAACTAACAGTTTTGCACACTTGGGACTTAGCTACCTAACAGTCAGTCTCACCCTACATAATTCTGAAAACTATTCAAGGGACAAAATCTGTATTGCTCCAAATGAGTTGATCCTACCCATTACCATAACTCCCGTTCCAACCTAAAAGGCTCTAAGCAGGGGAACTCATTGCACACTTGAGACTTAGCTACCTAACCGTCTCACCCTACATAATTCTGAAGAATATTCAGGGGACTAATTCTGTATTGCTCTAAATGAGTTGATCCTACCCAGTACCATAACTCTCGTCCCAACCTAACAGGCTCTAAGCAGGGGAACTCATTGAAGGAGCTAAAAACTGTAAAATGTTTTTAGAACTGATATCTCCGTATAAGTTGATATAGCAGCCATATGCCAACTGATTATCCATCAAACATTTCTATTACTACTGGATACGAATTCAAAATAGAGTTAATCGAACCAAAAACCATTCATTTGCTAAAAATACAAAAATTCAACAAAATCAACAGGTCAAATCATTACCTTCCTGCGACCGTGGCATCGAACGTAAACCCAATAAGAAACTTCCCTGGATTCTCCTCATCAGGCTCAACTCTAAGAGTCTCTTTCTTAAGATTAACATCATTCCGAATCGTAACAGCTTTCTGATGCTCAACATAAGGAGTTGGATTCTGAGGCATAGGTGCACATGGATACCTCCCATTAACCCAATTCCCATGAGTAGGATCCATATGCGGACCGTGATACGGGTTCGGCAACGGCATCGTGGGTGGTGGCGCCGGATAATACCCAGAATATTGATAATACGGTTGTTGCTGCTGTTGCTGGTTATGATGATGCTGTTGAGGTGGAATCAAATTAGGGTTTTGGTTTGGGTATAGTGATGGATACGGTGATGCTGCTGCAAATACATACCGATTTCCAGTCATCTCTGGTTGTGGTGGTTGTGGATGTTGTTGGTTCTGCTGAGTCTGAATTGGGTGATTCTGATTATGATTGTGTTGATTTCTGTTTCTTCTATTGTTCCCACTGCTTCCAGTATTTCCCATTTTTTCTCAATTATAGAAACCCTAGAGAGAAAAAAATGAAATTATATGAAAGGGGAAAGAAACTGACAGGAATGATATAACTAATGTTTTGTTGTTTTTCTGTTAAATACTTTTTGAGTAAAGTAGTTATACAGAGGGAAATTGCCAAATTTGGGAGAATTTTGGGAGAATTAGGGTTTGGTTTAAGAAGAGGGAATTTGAATCGGGATAGCGTAATTGCGGGGAAGGGGTTATGTATGAGTGAGTGAGTGAGTGAATGTTACGCGTTTAAAACGCTGAGTTTTAGTAATGATGTTTGGGGACGGTGGTAGGGTAGGGCCATGGTGTAGTTGTCGATCGAACGAATTTGAGCTGTAACTTTTTGTGGGTCATCTGATAATGTATTCTACTTGTGGGAATGGATGTATTTTCTCCACTTTGAAAAGGAAGGGCCTTTTGCCCGACAAAAATAGGTGCAGGTGCAGGTGCAGGTGCAGGTGTAGAGCACAATCTAATATTGTACGTATTTGATAAGAAGAATAATAATGAGTAAAGATTTGACTCATGAATGGGGGAAAGATATCTCTAGTTATGATTGACATTACTACATTTGAAGACTTTTATTTAAGGCTGTTTCCAATGGTATAGAACATTCCATCAAAAAAAAAAAATGGTATAGAACATTGGAACATCAACTATCAACGAGAATACCTATTTGTTACCGGTGGCTTTGAGGTTTAGGCGAGGAAATCTATCTCGCCAAGCGGGAGAATCATGCTCGTCAGTTTTCGGCGAAACAATTGTCTCGCTTGACATAGTTTACTAGTTGACTGGCGAGACGGAATCTCTTGGGCAGGTTTTTTGTTCACATGGCCACAACTTCCTTATATCCTTTACAGAATCTCGACTTTGTAATGGAAGTAGCAGAAGAAGAAGACAAGAAGGGCTTTGGAGAAGCCATTATTTAATGATTTCTTTGAGGGTTTTTGTAGAGGGATAAATCTATCGAACCACGTGTCAGCATCCGAAGATTGGAAGTAGGATAACATTGCTGGAGTGCGAGACACTAAACAAATCAAGGTCACATCATGAAGTTGTGAGTAGTCCAATCGAGTGAGCAGCCCCGTTGTAAAGGAAGAATCTTGAGCCAACGAGGGAGGTAGCAAGGAAGAAATAGTGGTTGGAGTATTAAATAATTGTCAGAACGGAGAAGTTATCAGACCCGTGACTAGAGATATACATCGACGTGTGGTACCATAGAAGAGAAGTTTCGTCTCGAAGACTCATTTGTGCACAAGACAAGACTAATCGAAGAAGAAACTATCGATCCAGACTTCGATCCCACTTTGATAAGTAAACTGACTTACTCGATAGAAACTGACACCCACTATTGTGTATTTTGTCATATTAGTTGTATCTCACTTTGTGTATTTTGCACTATATATATAGCGAACTTGAATTCGTTTGTAAGGGTTGGATTTTTTTATAAGCCTTAAAGACTTTTGGGAGAGACTTGGTAGCTACAAGGCACTAATCTCCTCTGGTCTATAAGCACATATCCATTTAGTAATCACCTCAAGATTTGTATTTCATTAATAGAGAAACAAGGTCAAGTTCTTTCTGTTTTACTTCGTAGAATTCGTGTTTAATATAATCTCGCACTACTCATATACAATCAAATCAATTAACTGTTCTTAGCTAGATCAAGATTCTCTAAGCAGATTTTATACCAACACAGTTTGGCGCTAGAAACAAGGACTGATTAAAAAGACTTAAGTTTGCCTGTCTTTGGAGATTATCAAAGATTTTTCTGAAAAAAAAATTCTTTAGGGTTTTGAGTTTTATCGCTCGACCTTTCCTATTTTACATTTTTAAGTTAAAAACAGCTCACAACTTAAGTTTCTGAAGATCTTGAACTTCAGATAACCAAGGGAGAACGAGCACATCAACACATTTATTGATCGAATTTCCGGGGAATTCAAGCTTTGGAAAACAAATACCAAGGTTCAAAAATATAATGGTTTTCACCTTCAAACTTCTCAAAAACAAAATTAGTTTTCATTATCAAAATCCTTTGTCAGAATATTACTCTTAATCAGAGATTAGTAAAATCCCACTAAGCACCCTCAAGATTTCTTCGCATTATTTGCTGTAAAATCTCTTCAAGGTCATTTTAGGGTTTTCCTCAAAAACGATATCCTAGATAAGTCAGGCGTCTTGTCGCATGAATATAGCCATTTTAGGAAAGTTAGTTATAGTAATATTGTAAGAACTTTCATTTTTGGCAGTAGATCCGAAATTATCTAGGGTTTCAGAGAATATTCAACACAACCAATACCAAAATCGTTTCGTCGGATATTACAGGAATTCTATTGGATCGTACAATACACGTGAACGCACTAAAAATTTTCTTGTCAGAAACGGTTATAACCACTAGCAAATATGTCAGACCTTTAGAGCACTAAAGCAGCCGCCTCAGACCTCACTTGTCTGTTACTTTTTGCAGGTCATTTTCATAGACAATGGCATCGAAAACAAATCAAGTGTCAAAGCAAGGAGTGGGATCATCGAGACACTTCACGAGGCAATCTGTTAGCAAAGGAATATCACCAGATGTTGGAGCAAGCACGGTTCAGCATATGGAGGGTAGAGAATAAGATGACATGTCTGTTGAAGACTTGGGACTAGAGGGAAACGGTTATCTAGACCAGCAGAACGACGACGCCATGGCGATTCTAATAGCGGTTGATCTCACTTTCATTCTGAGCCGTTCATCATCCTATCTATCAAGGGCTATTATTGTAGGGGGTAAAACCCGTCGGACCACGTGTCTCGCATCCAAGGCGCATAATTATGTCGAAAGAACCACACCGAGGAGAGTGACAGCGATGTCTTGGATCGATAAAGGAAAGGAAGCCACACGCGAGCGAAGTAAAGACTCGGAGTGGAAAGGATTCGGACTATGACCAAGGACCGAAGCCTAGGATTCAGCCTCGGAGTGTAAACCGCCTTACTCGACAGAAACTGACACCACCATGATTGAGTATTTTGTCTTTATTAGCTGTAAACCACTCAAGCTCGGCCTATATAAGGCGAGCTTAGGAAACGTTGTAAGGGTTGGATTCTTGTTTGGTTGAGCCTAAGTAGCAAGAGAGAGATTAGGTTTGTAATCTCCTCTGGTTCCTTAGGGTTTAATTCTTGTAATCTCAGCATTAGCAATACACAAAAAGTCTTCTTAATCTTATATTTATTGTCTTATTTAGCTTTTAATTACTGTTCATAGCATCCTCGATGCTGTTCTTGCTATCTTCGGACTGCAAACCACAACAAAATATTGTATGTGCGAGTAGATCTGATGGTTTTGGTACCTCGAGTACCTAAGCAGATTTTCTACTCGTACAATTATAGTGTGTCGTGGCGATCTGTGTACTCTTTTCTTATTGGTTATTGCTTTGACAGTTGTACTGGTTGTGTCGGTTGTTAATGTTTTCTGTTTTTATTGTTTTTCTCAGATATTCTTTTGGTCTTAGTCTTACTCCATTAATGGAGATTAATCCAATATCATTTCATTTCTGTCTCGATCAATCAATCACAGTTAGTGATTGTATTATGGTATCAGATTAAGCCAAAAGTTTACTCCACCTAATATTCTTTGTCTGCTAAACTGACTGAGTCTTTAGATTTTATTACACCTACTTGCTTCAGTCAGGCTTGGAAGATTCCATCATGGAGAAAATCTTTGATAGTTGAAATACAGCACTGGAGGAAGGCGGAACTTTTACTAGAGTTCCATATACAGGTCAAAACTTGGTTGGATGCAAGTGGGTATTCAAGAAGAAAGTTAATTCTGATGGTTCACCAGACAAAGACAAATCTACATTGGTAGCTAAGGGGTTTCATCAGAGAGAGGGACAAGACTACAATGAAACATTTAGTCCATTAGCTAAGCCAACTACTATCAGAATTGTGCTTTCCATTGCTATTAATTTTGATTGGCAGGTCAAACAGCTAGATGCCAGCAATGCATTTATACATGGAGACTTAACAGAAGAAGTGTATATGACACAACCTCCTGGATTTGTTGATCCAGCTCATCCAGATTATGTATGTAAGTTGCACACGTCTCTATATGGTCTAAAGCAAGCTCCCAGAGCTTGGTATGAGAAGTTGCTCAATGTTTTGCTCTCCTATGGATTCAAAGCTTCTACTGCAGATACATCCTTGTTTGTTCAGAAACTTGGAACCAGGATTACAATCTGTCTGGTTTATGTGGATGACATAATTCTCACTGGTAATTCTAAATCTTATTGTGATGAATTGATTCTTCTGCTTCAGTCTCACTTTCCAATTAAGGACTTTGGGCCTATACACTATTTTCTGGGATTACAAGTGAAGAGAAATGACAAGTGCTTGTTTCTATCTCAGACAAAATATGCTCTTGATTTGTTAAATAAATATGATATGTTGGGAGCAAAGCCTTGTTCTTCTCCAGTTCCTGTCAGTTATAAACTTCTTGCTAGTTCAAGGACAAAACTTGATGATCCAACTCCTTACAGGTCTCTAGTGGGTGCTCTTCAATATCTTACATGGACAAGACCTGAGATTTCTTTTGTTGTTAATCAGGTTTGACAACATATGCAAGCACCAACTACAGATCACTTCATAGCTGCCAAGAGAATTTTGAGGTATGTCAAGGGGACACATGATCATGGATTATTGTTTACTAAGGGTTTAACTGCTTTGCATGGCTTCAGTGGTGCTGATTGGGCTGGTGACCCTGACACAAGGAGAAGTACTGGTGGTTATTGTATTTTCTTTGGCTCTAATCCTATTTCCTGGTCTAGTAAGAGGCAGAGTATTGTGGCAAGATCTTCCACTGAGGCAGAGTATAGGAGTCTAGCAAACTCTACAGCTGAGGTTATTTGGTTGTGCAAACTTCTTATTGATCTTCATATCTTTCTGCCAGAACAGCCAACACTATATTGTGACAACTAGAGCACCATATCTTACTCTTCAAATCCTGTCTTTCATACTAGAATGAAACATTTAGCTATTGACTATAATTTTGTGAAAGAGCTGATACAGGTGAAGAATGTGAGAATTTCTTATGTTGCTACAATGGATCAAGTGGCTGACATTTTTACCAAGGGTTTGTCAGGACCAAGATTTGGTTATTTGAAGGAAAAGTTGAAGGTTCTGTCGGCAGCCCACATCAACTTGCGGGGGGATAATAGCGGTTGATCTCACTTTCATTCTGAGCCGTTCATCATCCTATCTATCAAGGGCTATTATAGTGTGTCGTGGCGATCTATGTACTCTTTTCTTATTGGTTATTGCTTTGACAGTTGTGCTGGTTGTGTCGGTTGTTACTGTTTTCTGTTTTTATTTTTTTTTCTCAGATATTCTTTTGGTCTTAGTCTTACTCCATTAATGGAGATTAATCCAATATCATTTCATTTCTGTCTTGATCAATCAATCACAGTTAGTGATTGTATTAGATTCCACGACAAAGAAATTCTGATAGTGTGCAACAAGTAGACCAACTAAAAGAGCATCAAGAGAGAAGAGCAGAGAAATTCAAAGAACTTATGAGGCGCAACAAGCGACTCAAACAGAAATTACTTGAGGCCAAAAGGAAAGCTCCAGAGAAGTTAGCTTCGAATTATAAAAGAAACAACAAACAAAAAGGAATTTCTCGCCACAACGAAATCTCGCACTCCAGGCGCAATTCCCATCAAAATAAGTCTCTCCTTCGAAGGCAAGCTCGCATACAAAGCATTACTCCAGTCAGAAAGAAAACCCATCGAATCCAAAAAATCATCCCGAAACTAGCATACACTCCATGGGAAACAACATACATTTGGTGTACGAAAGTGAGCAAGCAAGAAGAGATGCAGAAGCCACTGCTATGCAAAAAGTTATGATGGACGAAATAAAAGCAATGCGGACTAAACTCCTCGACAGAAGGATAACATCATCAATAAATCACAAACTAAAAGAAGCTATCAGTGAAGTACATCGATCGCCCCTCAGCTACGAACTTCTCAGCAAGCCAATACCAGTCAAGTGCACGATGCCTGTTTTCAACTCCATCTTCGATGGAAGTGGCGACGCAACATATCACGTCAAGATGTACAAATGGTTATTCCTAGCATGGGCAGACAAAGACGAAGTACTCTGCAAGTATTTCCCGTCCAGTTTGAAAAGAGATGCACTGGCTTGGTATGACAACTTGTTTATATGCTCGATATCCTCCTTCGGAGACCTGGCAAGGGCTTTTTTGCAACACTTCATCTACAACAACTCTTCGAAACCAGGGGTAGAAAATCTATTCAGCATCAGGGTACGACCAAAGGAGTCCACTAAGAGTCTCGTAGATCGATGGACGGCACAGTGCATCGGGCCGGTGCTACTGAAAATGACAAGGTCCGAGCTTTGCTGAACGCGATATACAAAGATCATCCACTATACGACAAGTTATTCTTGAAGAACATCGAGACACTGCAGAAACTGAGAAAGTACCAACGAGAGCGCATCACACTATAATAAATCAAAAAGCAAGCAATCAAAAGATACGTGGAGCCTTTCAAAAGAAAATACATTCGATTAATAATCCTTCGCTGGAAGAACAAGACGAAATCAAAAGATACGTGGAGCCTTTCAAAAAAGTGTTATTCAGTTCAAAGCCAGAAGACCAATCAGGTGGCAATCAAGCATCGGAGTCAGCAAAGAGATAAAGGCAGAATGTTGAAGATCCATACGGCAATGAGGGAAATGGATATGGAAAGTATCATGATAACCGAAGATACCAAAACTGGGGCTACAATAAAAACAAAGGAAATGATTCTCGTCGAGGTTACGAAAGAAGAGATACCATAACAAAAGGTTCGGCCGGGGTTCCCTCCATTTCAAAACAAGAAGCTACCAAAGCTAAGTGTACCACTGGAAGTAGCTCTAAGATGCATAGAGGCATCAGAATCAGCAAATGAGATTTGGTACCCACGAAACAGGGGAAATCAGCCTCCAGGATGAAGAAATTCAAGGGACTATTGCGAGTTCCACAAATTTTATGGCCATCCCATGGAGCAGTGCATCATTGCACATAATCAGGTCCATTATTTCATATCGAAAGAAAAATTTGATCACCTCCTCGGACTACCAGATCCCCGCAACAGCAAGCTTCCGAAGTTATGAAATACCAAGCATATGAGATTAAGACTTATCGAAATATACCAAAATTTGACGACTGCAATACCATAGTGCATTCAAAAATCACTGAATATAGCTTCCACAACAACATTACTGACAGAATTCACAAGTGAGACCTTGAGGGCAGAGGGATAATGAGTGTGGCTGTAAAGAAACCATTAGAAGAATGTAAGAAAAAACATGTAAAAAACATAACGACCCTTTGGTAATAACCCTAAACATCGGTAAAATCACAATGCCTAAAGTACTCATTGATCTGGGGAGCTCTGTCGATATCCTTTTCGGAAAAGCACATGATCAGATGTTAGGGAAGGACACAACATTGGTACCTTCAACCTACAACATTTATGATTTCAATAGGAAGCCGTCATTACCTATAGGAGAGCTACCTATGACTGTATATGTGGGAGAACTGGAACTCCTCACACCATTTTTGTGTGGTTGATATAGATCATGTTAAGGCATTGTCCGGTCAAACCCACTAGCGTTGGTATGTCAACCTAGTTGTCAGTTTTAGGTGTCAAAACACAATTTTTGATTTAGCCTACTAGAGTTTAGATTCGGAATTGGGATATAAACTAAGTAGTAGAGACCTTGAAGACAAAGACTGTGAAGACAAAGAAGACACCAATTATTCTTCATCGACAAAAGGTTAATAGGAGTTATGACTTTATGGAAATTCTTCTATTCTACTTTATCTATCTTTCGAAATAGTCGGCTACTTTAGTAGTGATATAATAGTGATTGCGATCGTGTTCTTGTCTACATGACCATGTGTTATGTTAGTGTTTGTTCCCGCAAATACTAAGGTTACAAGAATGCATGAGATAGATTCGATACCATTTGTCCATTGCAATGGTTCGCTTGCAAATCACTTGTTGGATATGGGTGAATCTAAAGGAGTACTCTTGAGCAAGAGTCCAGTGGATTACAGCTGAGGGCGTCACACACGTCTAAGTACTGGTTAAGCCCAGAACTTCCAGCGGGTCCAGTTAAACCCTAATCTGAATAGCGGACGGTTCCCGAACCGTACGTGAAGCAGAAACTCGGATTTCTCCTGAGTTCCAAAGTTTCTATTTGGACGCGTACCAACGTGAACCTGAAAATAAATACTTTTGGCTGTGATTCAGATGGACGGTTTGCGAACCGTCCCAGGTGAATATTCTCTGGAATTTCACTTGGGTTAAACTCTGAACTCCTTTATCTCTTAGTTGGACTTGTTTATCACGAAAATATCTTTTGTGGTCCATCTAACGAT
The DNA here is from genome assembly GCA_023529015.1 of Papaver nudicaule. Lineage (NCBI taxonomy): Eukaryota > Viridiplantae > Streptophyta > Magnoliopsida > Ranunculales > Papaveraceae > Papaver > Papaver nudicaule. The sequence continues at coordinate 13,495 of JAJJMA010331115.1, forward strand.
TCTCAATGTGTCAATAAGATAAAGATTATCTCTGGTCTGTTGGATCTCTATCTTGAAGTGTTTTGAGCTAACAAAACAATTGGCAGATAAATGTTAAAAGATTTCCAATTGAGATAAATCTAGGTTACTTGGTTTGCAAGTTAGGGTTTTCTAAACTTGTGGGACAAGAAACTAGTTGCTTTATTCCAAAGAAACCTATCTTATTGAGTGTTATAAATAGAGGTGTCTAAGGACGAATACCGCAAGCATCAAGCATACGTGAAGGTCCTTTGTGGAAGTGATCGTAAACTCTTTTCACTTCGGTGAACGCTTGTTGTGGTATAGTCATCCTCTATTAGGTAGCAGTTCCTCACGGG
>JAJJMA010331126.1:0-27173 GCA_023529015.1 Papaver nudicaule
CGTTTTTTTAACGAGGAAACTGCCTTGCAGTTTCCTCGTTAAAAAAACGTTTGGTGTCTTGTGTGCTTTTACTTTCCGCATTATAACTCTGATTTATAATTAAAGCACCAAGTAGTACGTTATTGCCTAACTGTCGAGATTACTCCAGTTAGAGGTTTGGATATTGATTTTTGAGATCGTCCAGACTTTAACCATAAGACTCACGAGCCAAAACGAAAAGTTGGTAGTATTTCGGTACCCCTCCTTTTTCAGTAAGAGCAGCATTGGCAGCTAGAGATTGTTGGGAATTATCGACATTCTCGCCCAGGTTAACAGAAGATACCTTAGGATTTTGCTCAGGCTGAGTTTGCACAGGATCAGCGTCAGTCATCACCACATCACCATCTTTTTCCTCTGAGATGGTCTCTAGATTGTCCGAAGAAGGCTTCTTTCCTTTAAGATGAATGGGAAATTTTTTGGAAGAAGATCCTGTTGGGGCTGGAGTTGTACACCGAGGACGATTTGAAGTTGGCGGAGGCAGTACTTTGGCGGGTTGCTGAGGCAGGGTAACACCTGCTTTGGCGGAGGTCTCGCCTTGAGAATCCCCGGTGGGAGGATCAGACTTGAGCTTCTTCAGTATCTGGAGAAGTTCTTCTCCAGGAGACAAGATAGGAGCATTCTGCAAACAAGTTGGCACACCCATCAGATCTTGAAACAAACAGAGGCAAATATAGATATATATTTTAAAAATATATGCAAATATATTTTTAAAATGAGCAAAACTTAATGTGTTTTTTCCAGATCTTCAGTGGCGTCTTTTCTAAGCTAACTCAGGGCACATATAGATATATATTCGAACTCGTTACCTGGGTCGAGGATTTCCTCTTGGCAGATATTTTGGGAGCAGAGGGCAATAACTCCGGTTACCCTGGGAATCCATGTGTATTTTCCCATCAGTATCGCGATAGAGATTATCTTCCGCCCAATCCACATGAAGAAAATCATGATCTTTGATTGTGCTCCTCAGGAAAGTCTAATCGCTTGGTCGTCTTGTCTTTATCACACCACCCCAGCAGCCAAGGACCTTCCAGCGAGCAAGGAATATAAGTCCAGCCAGTTTCAGAACTCTTTCTCGCTGTAGTAGTACCAGTAACTTCTTTGGCGTCCACAGCACCAAGCATGACATCTTTCAATTTCTTCTTGGTAACAAAACGATAAGCCCAAGGCTCACCCCTTATCGTAGAAGGAAGAACATCATACTGTTTCAGAAAATTCTCCACAGTATATGCTTCTGGAGAAAACCGGCCTTCCTCAAAAAGATCTGGATAGTTAGTCCTGTTACTACGACGGAGTTTCCATTCCACTAAAATCCGAATTGCATTCGTCGTAAGCTGAAAGGGGCTTTTCTTTATCGCCACAAATAAGTCACACATGAATGTATCGGCAGGGTCATATAAGGGGAATAAATCTGCCTTCCCAGCCTTGAGTGTGCCATAAGCAGTCACCGCCGACTCAGCATGCTGGTCCGGCGTACGAAGATCTTCCAGAGTAGTAGGGGTCGAAGCCTTCTTCACCTTTTTAAGAGGTTTCAGCGTTAATGGAGCAATGAATACTTTATCATAAGCGCAGTATTCAGGCCATTTCTTCCAGGATGGACGAGGAGCAGCTTTGGTAGCGGCGACAGAGACTGGGGATTCAACCTTGGCGAGTGGTGAGCTGGATGATGGAGCTACAGGATTTGCAGAGCTAGAAGAGGTCTGGGCGGTGGAAGCCATGAGCACAGAGAAGATACCGGAAACAAGATGCAGGCGAGATAGCGGTTTACCAGAAAAACCAGAACTGCCGGAAAACGAAAACAGATCAAGCTAAAAAGATATCAAACTTAAAGAAGAACAGAAGAAGATGGAAATAGGATGATGAGGAGGTAAAAATGAGAAGGTTGGTATATAAAGGAGAAGGAAGCTGGGAAAGAGTTGCAGTAGCAGAAGGATTCAGGGTTTTAGGAGGAAGGAGCTCTGGAAGAAACTCGTGATGAAGAAGAAGAAAGTAAAGGATAAAAAGCTAGAAAAACTTAGTATTTATAGGAGAGGAAAAAACTCAACCGGCGATTAGCGGTTACAAATCACGAAGAAGTAATGGATATCATGGGTGCAGGCGGTTACAAGTCATAAAGTGGGAGTGATGCATGAAGGACACGTGGCGTAACTGAAGGCTTAGTGGTGAACGTGTGGCATAACTGAAGGTTAGTGGTGAACGTGGGGCGGTATTTTCGGCGAGTAAGAAGAGTTTCATTCCCGGCGACTAATGATCTTGGAAATGAAAGAGGCAAAATGTAAGGGTAGAAAATGCATTTACATAGTAATAACATCCTAGGAGCGAAGGTATACCAGGAAGAGTACGCATGAGAAGTATGGAATCATTGGAAAAGTTTGGGCGAGACATCCCAAGGTAGGAAGTATCGGCAGCGCATACAGAAGAAGCTGGCGAGCGAAGCAGCATCAGTAGGAATAAGGATGTCACAGCGAGGGAAGATGAAAAGTAGTTGAGCAGTGGTTGAGCATTCATTACTCGTCAGAATGGATAGATTGTCAGAGTTGACTCGTTGACTCAGTGGACACCTCGTCAGCAATCCTTATCCTTTAGAAGACTTGCCTGCCAAGATTCGATGGGAGGAATACTACATCGGCGATATACTATGTCGGCGAGTGAAGACAAGTTAGCGTCAGAGTACAAATTGTTTGTATTAGCTGTATAGCACTTTGTAATCCTCTATAAATAGCGAGAGAAACCCCTGAAAGAGGGGTTGGACATTTCTTGGTTTGGTCTAGAGAGAGGAAAAGTAATACACTTGCTCTCCCTAGCCCAACGCTGAGATTAGGGTTCTTGTTGTGAGATCAGACTTAGAAGATTTGCAAGGTGAGAGAATTGTAATCATGCTTATACTAGTGAAATCCCTTGGACGTAGTCCTCATTCATGAGGGCGAACCAAGTAAAACATCTTGTCAAATATCTCTAACCCTTTACTCTCTAATCTTCAGTGCTACTCGTTAGATGTATGCTTAGGAACGATTTTGTGTGTGATGATGTATGTTATTTGCGTGTACAGTCTAAGATCCAACCCATGGGATTTTAGACTGTTACAGTCACTCCTAATGAGATGATCAAAAAGAGGAATCACCTTATCAGGATTACTTTCTCTCCTAGAAGAACCACCACTTTCAAGATTGGCTTCCCTTTCCATTATCATTCGAATTTGTTCTCTTCTGTTACTTCGCTCATAATGGATGGGCGCTTTTCCTTTGCCAAAAGATTCCTTATCACTCAGACGGAAAATGTCAATAGGCGGTCGGTGAAGACCAACCTTTTATAGAAGAACTCCCGATATCGTCCAACTACCTGCTTTAAATACTACAGACGTTACAATTTAGGAAAAGAGATAACCGCATTAGGGTTTCCTTGATTGTCGCACCCATTAAAAATATCTCTCATTACCCTATAAAGCAGTAACACACCTTTTCAAATTCTCTACACCACTATCCACTTTCATAATAAATAAACCAACCACCACCATCATTCACAAAGTAATCAACATTTTATGGTATATCAGCTGTTAGCTTATAATCTCTAATAAACAGTTATAACCAAGCTACGATACACCGAAGAAGACACAATTACAACCGAGGAACGAAGCACCTAAGAGGGAACAGTTGTAACCAAGGAACAAAGCGTCGGAAAAGACGAAGTTAAAAATAAGGACGAAACATCAAAGGAAAATATAGTAATGCCTACGGCAAGAAATTAAACGCCAACGAGTGGACACCGAAAAAAGGTGGTAAACGAAGAAACTAATGAAACAAGTAGATTGTATGCCAAGGAGCGGAAAATCCATAAATGCAACATAGCTGACGAAGGAAATGATCCAAAAAGAAGTACAAATCAGTTACAATGAAACTTCCAAAGACAATACAAGATACCTAGGAGCACGCAGAAGAAAATGGATGATAGCACTTACATCAGTACAAGACCTTTGCCTATAGGAAGCTCCGCCTATTAACTCCCAAAGGAAAAGAGGGGCAAACACTATAGTTACATCACCACCAAAGGATTCCAGAACCAAATCTTGTTCACCCCGAAGGAGTGCAAACCCAAACAACACAGAAGAAAGTAAAAGCTACTACTTAGCAATAAAGAAGAGATGAACAAGAGACCAGACTAACATTTTGGGAAGGACCATTCAAAGTAAAGAAAGTAGAAGGAAAAGGCGCGTAAGCTAATTGATGAAAAAGACGGGTTAGGCCTCGGCAATGCATGGAATGCAAAGTATATACGAAAGTATTATACATAAACATGTACCTGTATCTTCAATTAAAAGAATTATATTCAAAACATCACACAACGAAGCCCTATCTAATTAGGCACATCTACAAAGGCTTTAACGCCACAACAAACGAACTAGCGCCATATCTCCTCTAGTGCCTTGTCGCAAACAAAAGGCTCTAACACCAAGGCCAAGATGCCAAAAATAAAAAAAAAACTCGAATAAGCAGGCACAGAGCTGATGATTATATAATCCGTAAGGGCCCTACGAGCTATATGACACAGTCCTCTACCCACAAGACACCCCGTGAGCGGTGGGTACTTTGCATCTAATTTATGTAAGCTAATGATGCATTTGCACCCACTACCACACGACCATGAGGACCTCTCTTTTGAGGCGTCGGGGGGACAATAAATGGGATTAACATCTACCTCTAGTGGTGGATGGAACCCCGAGGCAGTTAATTCGCTCTCATTCATGGGAATGGATGGTGAATTACGCAGCCAAAGGACCTCCTCTAAAAAATTCAGCCTCGAGTGTGTGTGTGTGGGGGAGTGCCGGGCAAGGATGAGCTATCAAGAGACAAATGGGTCAAACTTTAGGCCGCGATAGGGGAATAATACCATGTCTAAGCTCCATCCTTGACCGGCACTCCCCCATTGTACTACTTTATTATTAAAACACAGATATCCACCATAAGTTTCCTACTTTACTTAGGATAAAAATAAGTTATCAGGACGCCACCATGTCCTCTTGGAAGATAGTTAAATATCTTCGGTACCTACATAATGTATTAAGGCAAAACGGATATCTATGCTTTCAATAACCAGTGTTTGCTTGAAACCAGTGCAAGTAGCTCAAAGCCTTTGGGAAGGGTGATCCGTAAGCCCCCACATCGAAGTAAGCCCCGAAGTTGCACCCCAAGCAACCATAAGAGCCATGGCAGCACGCAACTTCTCATTTAAACGAGTTAAAAAAAAATCTGTTCACATCATCTTCGGCAAACATCAACTAGCAAACTACAACAACAAAGCAAATGCCCATAAACAACCAAATTACACCATGAGAAAAGAAGCAAGAAACGCAAAGTCTGGTGAACTACATACAAATACAGAGGCAACAAAAGAAGCACAAAAAGATAACAGATTGGGTGCATCTCCTACTTGGCATCTTCAACAACCTCTTTAATAACATCATCCACTTTTAGAACATCCTCGGTATCAGTCAGGGGAATCGGCATAGCAGACTCGTTACAATATTTCACAGGCGAAACAATAGCCTCGGGAGCACTATCGGTGGTAGTCCCAGCAACTTGGCCACAGCCTTCGGCATCCCTCTCAGCATCATTACCAGGGAATTCGACAGAACCCTTCGCGGATTCCTTAGTCGTCCCTTCGGTACCGGTATTTTCGCCAAGGATCTTCTTTTCCTCAACCATTCCATCACCACCCTCATTCGACCTCTCGCCCCTGGAATCTTCCACAAACTCGTCCCCTTCTTTTACATTCCCACCGTCAGTATCGCCATTCTCGCTACCTATTTCCTCAAGTTCCTCCTCAACCCTTTCCACCAGCAGTCGCGCCACTATCGCCTTGACATCCTTGGAAGGAATTAGTTCCTTATCGGACTTTAGTGAGGCGTCGGGATCATCCACACTAAGGCAGTAAAAGGGAGGTTGCATCCCGAAGTATCTAAACAAAAACCGGCCATGCTTGCGACTAAACAAAGATGTTCGTTCAGCTTCCCCCTGGATATGCTCCTTAAGCTTCAGAATCTCCTCATCTAACGACGCAATTTTGTCGTCCTTTTCCTTACAAGCACCGTGCAAAAGGGTAAGCTCATTACCCTTGCTCTTCAAAGCGGCATCTAGCTTCGCAGCCAGCTCTTTCTGAGTCTCCGAGCTTTGTGAATAAGAGTCTCGCTACTCAACAGCCTTTCCAAGTTGTTTTCCCAAATCCTTCACATCACCTAACAACATAATAAAAGAAATCAATTAGGATGCTCCCAGCAAGAAGACATAAGAAAATTTCACATGTCAAATAATCACCTATGCTTCTCTCTAAGTCTCCTAAGAGATCACTCTTATCCTGCTGTAAACAAAGAATTTCCTGATCAAGGCGAGTAATCTCAAGCCCTTGAGCGCGGGCCAAGTCCAACAAAAACATTCCATGATGACGATGCTACAAAAATAAAAGAGCACACCATTAGATAAAGCAAAAGCAACACGCATACAATAGACCAGCGAAGACACCCACAGATTCGACAAACGCCTGATGAACAGTCCATGCCGAGGCAAGAGTACTTCTATCCCACAAACCAAAAAAGGCTTGAGAGATAAACTTGGCAACGGAAGGGTCGAGCTGACAATTCTGAGGATCTTTTGCATACGCCTTCAGATGGTTGGAAAGGTCTTCGGCATAAGGACCAGGAAGGGAGCTTCGCTCCATAAACTTCTGAGCCTGCGCCTCTGAACAAGGTCTTCGCGCAAAGCTGGCAGGAGCCGAAGAGGCTCCTAAAACAGACCGCGATGGTTGACCCAGCGAATCCACTAGATAATCATTGGAACCATACTCATCCAAATCCATACTAGATTGGTGAGGATCAACAGTGCTGACATCAGGAAAGGCAGAGGCAGAAGGTCCTTGGGTTGGCAAAACATTTTGAGAAGCCGGCATAGAATCAGATCCATGAAAAAGTTGTTCGTTCACATGACCCTTCTTTAACCTTCTGTAAGGTTCGGTCCTCTCATCTTCGGTCTCTTCGTCGTCTGCATCTTCTACAGACACATTGGAAGGAGCAACTAAACCTTTGCTAACAGCCCTGGTAGTAGGCCTCTTCGATCCCACAACTCGGGTAGTAGTTCTCACAACATTCTTCCTCGGATCCCCCGCGGCGACCTTCTCCCTTGCGGGATCACGCAGCGAAAACGCCACCATACCATCGTTAACATCAATCACCTCGTTCTGTTGAAAAGTAGTCAGGTTCTAAACAGAGGCAGATATCCGTACCCATGGCATAACTGAGGCATGTAGTGTTTATCACCTGACCACCTCCCCCCTTTCCAACAACAGTCGACTTCGAGGGCCTTTTCCTTTTCTTCGGGTCGCCAACCTGTCCTTGAACTTCTTTTTCTTTTTGTTTCTCTAATTCCGCTTTCTGAAAGGTGGAAAATATGTAAGTAAACGATTAAGAAGTAGTAAAAGAAAAAGCAATCTTATCTTACCCTCAACTTAACAGCGGCAATCCTTTCCTGGGATTTCTTACGCTCCTCCTCGGAGAAGTGAATCTTGAAGAATTCAACAACAGAAAGATTGTGCCCATCTTCAAACTTTGTTCTCTCGACCTTTTTCTCATCGCCCTCATAGCCGAAGAGAACTGGACCCGCGATAAGAACATGCTTCGAATACCACACCTCGTCACTGGAATGGCGAAGAAGCGTGTTCATATTGGATCCGGAAAGATCTACATCACCAAGAGAATGCTTAGAGTTGGCTATCTTGGCCAGGCTCATACTCCAAGGAGCCTTCTGTTTAAGTAAACTCTTCTCTACCTTGTAATACTTGAAAAAAATCTCAGCAGTGCAGAAACTCGGTGGATGCTTAAACTCAGCAGTAATACGATTTACCCTCTGAACGAGCTACCCATTCGCGGATAACTCGAATATAATTTCCATTCAACTGCATCACACCGCAGGGGGGGCTAATCTTGGAATAAATCTCGTAGAAAAGAGGTTTAGTCGGATTGTACAATGGAATAGGAAGTCCGGCACCGAGCTACTCACCGGAGACGATCAACTTTCTGTCACAACATTCATGTGTAGCAAGTAGTTCAGGGGACAAATTAACCCTACCTAGACTTTTATAAGGGAAAAGATTCATGTTTAAACCATAAATCTTCGCTCTTTCTTCCCAGTGGAGTTTCTGACGATCAACCATTTTACGGGGAAATCCACCGCCGGGCAGAACATCCTTCTTTGGAGCCTGAGGTCAAAGGAACAAGTTAGAGAAAATATCATGGAACACGAAAAAAAAAAAGCAAAGAAAGCAGATAATTAGCAAAACTCACCATGATTAGCAAGGGAAAACGCGAAATAAGATGACGAAGAAAAGACTTGAGAAAACTATTATCTCCGAGAGCGGTGAAAAGTTTAAAGGAAGTAAAAGGAAAAAAGAGAGGGCAAAAAGGTTTAAATAGAGATGTGGAACCTTCGTAGCAGGTAGAAGGTAGAAAGGGCGAAGGTTTTGAAAACCATTTAAAGTAGCGTGTGTCAGTTAAAGAAACTGAATGCTGGACACGTGTCGAAGAAGGTGAAGCATCAAGGGTTTCTTCTCCGAACATCTTCGATCTTCAGACAAGAAAAGAGGCAAACTGTGGAGGGTAAAACACCCTCGGGACACGTGTCAAAAAATCAAAGGGACTAAACCCCACCAAGAGATATCACAATCATGCCTCGGTATCAACCCGAAAGCGAAAGGACCCCGAGACAGATAGAGAAGGAAAAAATCGCACTGGTCATCGAAGGATAGAAGCATGAAGATATCTTCGGAGGCCCGCCGAAGGAACCGCCTTACTCGACAAGCTCTGACACCACCACGATTGAGTAGATTGTCTTATTAGCTGTAAACCACTCAAGCTCGGCCTATATAAGGCGAGCTTGAAAAACATTGTAAGGGTTGGATTTTTGGTGTAACCTAAGTGGCGAGAGGAGATTAGGTTTGTATCTCCTCAAACTCCTTAGGATCATATCTAAGTTCTAATTATGAAGAAATACAATTCACAGTTACGCTTACTTTTATTATCCGTTTTAGTTATCTTCGGTATTGTTCTTATGGTCTTCGTACTATGGATAATACATAAATAAACTTTGATTTGGTTAAGATTTGATTGTTGTCGAGTATAAAGTGTTAGGACATTGTCCGGTCAAACCCACTTGTGTTGGTATGTCAAGCTAGTTGTCAGTTTTAGATGTCAAAACTCAATTCTTGATTTAGCCTACTAGAGTAATTAGATTTCGGAATTGGGATATAGACAAAGTAGTAGAGACCTTGAAGACGAAGACTGTGAAGACAAAGAAGACATCAATTATTCTTCATCGACAAAAGGTTAGTAGGAGTTATGACTTTATGGAAATTCTTCTATTCTAATTTCTCTATTCTTTCGAATATAGTCGACTACTTTAGTAGTGATAATAGCGATAGAGATCGTATTCTTGTCTAACATGGCCTTATGTCATGACTAGTATTTGCTCCCATAAATGCTATGAGTACAAGAATGAATGAGATAGATTCGATACCATTTGTCCATTGCAATGGTTTGCTTGCAAATCATTAGTTGGATATGGGTGAATCTAAAGGAGTGCTCTTGAGCAAGAGTCCAATAGATTACAGCTGAGGACGTACACACGTCTAAGTCTTGGCTAAGCCCAGAACTTCCAGCGAATCCAAGTTTGACCTAAATCTGAATGGCGCACGGTTCACGAACCGGTACGCAAACCAGAAACTCGGATTTCTCCTGAGTTCCAAGTGACTGAACATTTCGCGAACCTAGGCTTCGGTTACTTTGGGTGGTATTCAGATTAAGTGAATATTCTTCCAGAATTTCACTCGGGTTAACTCTGAACTCCTTTATCTCTTAGGTGGACTTGTATATCACGAAAATATCTTTTGTGGTCCATCTAACGATCCTCAATGAGTCAATAAGATAAAGATTATCTCTGGTCTGTTGGATTTTATCTTGAAGTGTTTTTGAGCTACAAAACACTTGGCAGATAAACGATCAAAAGAATTCCAATTGAGATTAATCTCTATTACTTGAGTTCCAAGTTTAGGGTTTCCAAAACTTATGGGATAAGTAATTGATTGCTTTATTCCAAAGCAACCTATCTTATTGAATGCTATAAATAGAGGTGTCTACGGACAAATACCGCAGGCATCAAGCATACGTGAAGGTCCTTAGGGAAGTGATCGTAAACTCTTTTCACTTCGGTGAACGCTTGTTGTGGTATAGTCATCCTCTATAGGTTACAGCTCCTCTGGGAACTCGCTACGACTATAAAAGACTTCTCTTGAGAGTTGGGAAGCACGGGTAGGAGATTGAGCCCTTATTTGGTTGAAATCGGATTAACCTGTAACCTTGGTAACCTGATCACGTTCTTGTCTATTCCATAGTCCGTCTCTTCTGCTATACGGCTATTCAAGAACTGATACGTTACACACAAGGTTGAAAGGTAGCAACGCACGGCTGCACTCGGTGTTGTAAGACCTAGTTATCTCTCCAGTTGTACAAGTTTCTTAACTGATTCTTCGTGTACAACTGAGGTAGAGACAAATTGGGCATAGCTTACTCGGTTTGCTTGTCAGCCCTGATTTGTGAAGCAGATTTCCGTATGACCTGGAGCAATCCGAAGGAAGTCAACTTGTGTATGAGAAACTGATAGAGGACAATTCGATCATACATCAACAATTAGGTTGCAAAGCCAGTATTGCTGACACAAGCCTTTGATAACGGTCAAAGCAAATCCTAGGCCTGTAAAGAACATCAGCTGGGGGAATCAAGTGCGTGACGATCTGTGGGGGGATCGAGAGACGTAAGGAGTGCGACGGTAGCCAATTCGCTTGGAGGGCTTGAGTTGGTCTCTGCTACATCCTAGACCGAAGTCTTATAGTAGGCTAGCGTTGTAGTCAGTTTGTACTGGGCGGTGTTCAATCTGGATGAGGTCCCGAGGTTTTTCTACAAGGTAGTTGTTTGAGTATAAATTCTGCTTATAGACTTTACACCCAACAACCAATGAATCTTTAAACCACCAATATGAACCCTAATCAAATAATCAAGGTGCAAATGTAAGGTAGAAGACACAAGGTGCGATGGATGCAACCTACATCACGAATTTATTACTTTCTTGATGTTTGATTACATAAATCTCCATTAGAGAAGAGTTCTAGATCTAGATCTAGTTTTTGAGGAAGAAGATGAGTAGAGGAGAAGGAGGTAGAGAGAGAAAGTCCAAGAGAAGATCCCTCTCTCCTAGGAGATTTTTCCTTTATATAGAGGAAATTTACATGATAATTACACAAGTGCCATTATCTTAGCTACCAAGTAAAGAAGGTCTTCGGTGCGCCTCGTCTTCTTTCATGTAGCGAGTGTATGTCGGTTTATCTCTTCGACGGACTTCTTCATCGGGCTCGATCTTCACTTCGGGGAGGCTTTGGTCACGAACTAGGTAGCTACTTCGGAGGGATATATTGGTGTATCGAGGAGGCATCTTCGAATGGTGGTCCATGGTTCGTAGTCTTAGTCTTCGACTCTCTTCGCGTTCATAAGGTGTTGTCTTGATCTTCTTCTAGGATGATCACACGTGGCTCGTCCGAATTATGCCCCCACAGTTTGCTCCTTTGCTAATGGATGTTTCGAAGATTAATCCGTTAGCAAATTCTTCTTATCATAATTGATGGTGTGAGACACATGGACTTGCGAGATTCCTGGAGTGTGTTGACTTGTGTTTTAACCTTCCATCTTCTTAGCTTCGGTACTTTGACTTGCTTCAGCATCTTCAAATTTGTAATACTTACGTCTTTGTTGAGTTGTCGGGGAAGTATGCTTGATTGATTTGATTGCTATTCTTTTCTCGAAGGAGATAGATGCCATGGATTGACTTTGGTGCTTGCATAACTGGGCTTCATCGATGAGGTATGGTTACTTCAAGAATCCTTTGAACTTTGAGATGACCTTCGTTGGTGTACTTCGATGTAGACAGATGATTGCTTCATGTTGTAACTAGTTCGAAGGGTGGTAGCCGAGATGTTGTCGAGGTGTTTCTTTTGTTTTGATATTTTCTTCCTTCGGGCTATCTTTCTAGCGAGATGAGTTCTTGGCTTTCCATTGTTGCCGAAGGAACTGAGCGAAAGAGTACAAAATGTTTTTGGAGTATGCATACTTGCTCCTACTCTTGCGTGAAGTTCCTAGACGGCTTCTTGGGCTGTTTGGTGTCGTTGTTGTTGCTTGGTTGTTGTTGAAGAAATGAGATTTGAAAAATTTTCATGCGAGATTCCCCTGTATGGTTGCCCCCCTTTAGCTTTCGAAAGTGAAAGAATTGAACTTTTGGGAAGCAAAAGGATTGTTTCTTCCCGAAGTGTACCATCCACAAAGCGAATTTGTTGTACTAAGAGGTTGGCATCCAATGGCTTTGCCCCTACATTCTTTGTTTTGCTCCTGCTACTGCTTCGGTGTGTTGACTTTTGTGGCTCTCCATTGTGAAAGGAAGGATGCCATGCTCCTTTGGTGGACGAAGATTGCTATCACTTTGCCTTGCTCCTTGCAGCATTTGATGTTGCGGTCTACGAGTGGATCTTTAGCGAAGTTCTTTTATGTACAATCTTCCTCGAGCGTTTTGAGCGAAGCCAATTTTGAAACCCATTTCACTAGATCTTATCGAAGAAACCTTAGTGCATGCTCATGTTTGATGCTTTAATGAATACTTCAAAGTAATATATTTGTGATTTGTTTGTGCCCCTGTCTTGCATCTTTTTGCATTTCGATTCATTTGCACTTCGAGCCATCCTGCAGAATATTTTGATTCATCTTCGATGTGGGGGGCAGTAAACCAAGCTAGTGGGGGCTTACGGATCACCCTTCCCAAGGCTTTGAGCTACTTGCGCTGGTTTCAAGCAAAACACTGGCTATCGAGACCATAGGTACCCGTTTTGCCTTAGTACGTTAGGTGGGTATCGAAGATACTAAGTATCCTCCAAGAGAACATGGTGGTGTTCTGATAACCCATTTATCCCAAGTAGAGTAGGAAACTTATGGTGGCTAGCTGTTATGTGTCTCGATAATAAAGTAGCACAATGGGGGAGTGTCGGTCAAGGCTGGAGCTTAGACATGGTATTGTTCTCCTATCGCGGCCTGGAGTTCAACTTCTTCTTTTCTCGCTAGCCCCTCCTCAAGGCTGTGCTTGATTTTTGGAGGAGGTCCCTCGGCTGCGTAACTCGCTTGCCATTCCCGTGAATGTAAAAGCTAATTAGCTGCCTCGGGGTTCCATCCACCTCTAAAGGTAGATGTTAATCCCATTTATCGTCCCCTCGACGCCTCAGAAAGAGAGGTCCTCATGGTCGTATGGTAGTGGGTCCAAATGCATCCTTAGCTTATATAACTTAGATACAAAGTACCCACCACTAACGGGGTGTCTTGTGGGTCGAGGACGGTGTCATATAGCTCGTAGGGCCCTTACGGCTTATATGGACATCAGCTATGTGCCTGCTATTCGAGGTCTTTTTATTTGTGGCGTCTGGGCCTTGGCGTTATAACCTTTTAATTTCATTGCGGCATGGCACTAGAGGAGATATGGCGTCAGGGCCTGCTCGTTTTCTTGGCGTTAAAGCCTTAGGAGATGTGCCTAATCAGGTAGGACTTTGCCTCATCAAGGAGGATCTGGAGGTTGTACCGAGCTGTTTGTGTTAAGCATAAATTGTTTATAACATGATAGCGTGCAAAATCGAAGATTGGCATAAAGCTAAGGAGATTTCGAATGTGACATATTGTGACAAGTATACTTTATACGTAATGTGATACCTTCGTATATGCTATGTTGTATCGAGAGGAAACTTAATAAATATATGGCATTCTAAAAATGCTTATTAATAGTTGTATGATGTTCAATTAAGCATACTCGATGCCCCCATTCCTTCGAGGTGGGAAGAAATGGTTCGATCTCAAACGTATTTATTCGATGCTCCATCCCTTCAAGGTGCGAGGAGATGGTTCAATCGATTTTTAGAAAGAAACTAATATAAGTAGAAAATTCAGGAGATAATCTTAGTTTGAAACTTTGATAAGTAGAACTTCGATATTGATGCACTTCGAGGTGAGAGGAGGCGAATCAATCGACTTTTGTAAAATTAAGCATGTTATATATAGAAGGATGTTTATGACTTCATATCTTGTATATAATCGTATCGTGACCTAATGCATTACTTATTTGAACGTTATTTTCTAAGCAGGAAAGGTGTATAAATATTTCAAAGACTTTTAAATAGTAAGAGAAGTGTTAGAAATTCTCCCTCGAGAAGGTAATTGGGACTACGAATGCGATTTTGTGTCCAAAGTGGTTTTTTACTGCCTCGTCCGAATTGGTTTGAGTGTTGCTCTCGATCCTTGTTCCATTTTTGATAGCTGACTGCTCTTGACGTCAAGGTCTAAGTTTGCACGTCCTGATCCTTGTTTGTATGGTATCTGTAATGTAACCTTTTTCAATTTGTTTTGCACCTGCAACTTAAGGTTGGAGTAAGTAGGAGAATGAAATATAAGCAAGCTAACTTTTAGTTAAAGTATTCTGCATGTTTACCTTTTAAATAATTATTACTTGCCCTGTTTTCTTAACCTACATTATGTATATGTGATCTTTCAAGCTACCGTGCTGGATATGATTGGATCTTCCAAGATGAGCCCACTACCCCAGGTTTCTAATCATGTTGTCATTTTAGCTTCGTACAATATAAAGCTACAGACAAGGAATATGAGATAATCCCAGCCTGTACCGTACCTTACTTGTCTCATACTTGGAATGCAACCTAATTGGAGACTTTTTAGGCCAACTGTTTTAAAACAACTTGGTTTTAGCTAGAGAACCATGCAGGCTAGTTGCTTATTGATATAGGATGTGCGTTATCAAATGATGACTTTAATCCTAGAAGCTTATTCTAGTTGACAAAAAATTCTACGTGAGGAATGTGCACCCATATTAGCATTTGAACCAAAGTAGAGAGAAAGGTTTAGAACTTGAAGTAATATAGAATAAAGGTTAAAAAGTTTCCCTTTCCTGTATAATTTTCACCATCACAGAAGTAATTTGAACGACTTGGAGACCCTTGCTTGGGCTGACAGGTACAGACTCATCGATCTTACGACGAAATAATTGATTTTGGTTGGAGGTAGTTGACCATCGAAGTGACTTGAACTGACCATCGATGTTTGTGTTTGAAGTTGGTGGTTGAAGTGTTATGTCTTTAGCTCCGAGAAGACTGCAGCTACAACTTCCTTTCCAAAAGACCATTATTTCTCCATTCTTCAAGTGTCATAAACTGTTTTGATGAAATGATGAAATCGTGCCTTATTGTCATATAACCGGTGTCCATATCGAGTGACTTTGAGAGTATTGTGAAAGTAGCTAATGCCTGAGCTTTAACGAAATGGTGAGGTAATCCACTGTGGGGCTGCTGTATCGATTTTTTTTTTGCTTCGTTCTAGTTCCGAGAAGATTGCTTCAAGATTTTTCTGACATTGAGTCATTGAAATTGTGTATAGCATACAAGGTTGTTTTCAGGCTCTGGTTCTGTTTGAGCTGAGTCTTTTTCTGAGGTGCTACTAGCTTGCTGTTGCTCTCCGTCAAGCTCGGACCTGGGATGATTGGTCTTAATCGAAGAGAATGGTCTTCCTCGAATGTTGATTATTAACCGCTGTATCGTATCGAAGTTTCCATGGAAGTAAAGTTGCCGAAGTTAATGATCAAATCTAGTGGTCGAAGGGTGATTGAAGATGGTTTCGAAGTTAGTCATCGATGTTGTAGAGATTTGATATATGTTGGCGTAGTGTTTTGATCGAATTTGTGTATCATAATCGAAGTAGTATTTGTATATATTATCGAGGAGTTTGCTTCGGAGCTAGCTGTTGTACTCTTTCCGAGAGAGATGCTGAAGTTGCCATACGAAAGAAAGATGTCGAAGTTGGTTTATGGAAGTTTTCATCTCCCCTGCTATCTTCCTTCCGAGGTTGCTTCCGAGGTTGCTCCCGAGGTTGCTCGCGAGACACCATCTCCGAGAATGGCATCTCCAAGAAGTTTGTATCCGAGAAGATTGTATCCGAGAGTTGGGACCGAGAAGATTGTATCCGAGAAGGGTCTTCGAATTGATTTAAGTATTCGTACGAGAACTGACTTCCTCGAGGTTACTGTTTGCTGTCAAGCTGTGCTGTTGATGTTGGCTCCGAGATAACTGCCTTCTAAGATGGTACTTGCCGTTCCGAGATAAATGGTGGAGAGTTATCGAAGTTGAGTTGTGACGATATTTGTTCCCCGAATGAAGTTTGAATAAGTTGTTCCGAGAATGTTGGATCGAGGCTTGGGTTTCCTCCAAAGTTACTGTGTTGGCAAGGCTTGAGTGATGACTCCTCGAGGTGAGATGGTGAAGTTGAACTTCTGATCCTCTTTGTCTTTGATGCTTCCTTTATCCAACACGTTGGTATTGAGGTTATAACAACGAGATTGTTCTGTAGAAGTTGTCTTTGACTCTCCGAGATAAAGGGCTGACTCCATCGGTTGTTAAGTTGTTATTGTTGGAGTAGGTATTGTACAAGTTGAGCTAAATTCTTTTCGAATATGATGTACGTTGCTTCCTACAGGTTGTTGTTGTTTCGAGATTATTCCTTCCGAGGTTTTGCTGATTGTAGTAAGTTAGACTGCTCCGAGGATGTTTCATCAAGAATGCTAAGATGACTGCTTCTAGATAATTTGCTCCGAGATGATGACTGGTGAGATAATTTGACGTCGAGATTTTCGTTATCGAGTTGAGTTGGTGGGCATCGAGCTTTAACCATCGAGTGATTTTTGAGAATTCCCCAAGGTTTTTCCGAAGATGATTTTGTATGCTGCGCTGTTGTCTGCAAGATGAACTGATATGCTCTCCGAAGTTTTCCTCGAAGCTTTTCTCGAGGTGATTTGGCATGCTGCGTTGTTTGCCGAGATCAAAGAATGGTTATTGATGTGATTCCCATCACCAGATCTTGCTTCAGGGTTCTGTTTAAATTCCTTCTTTGTTCTATTATTGTTTTGGCTAAATTCGGGAAACTGGTCTAGTACTCATTGAGCTTAAGCAATTCTGCAATTCAAAAATCAGTGTTGTGAATAATGAGAATAAAATTCAATCAATTAATGCTGCAATCGACATATTTCCAGGGTAAATGATTTAAAAACAACAGTAGCTATATTTGCTTATTCAACGCAAGGAACAATTTCCAAATCAGTTTTCTTAAGAGCTTGAATGGGTTTGATGAGTAACTTCTGAGGATAGTGAGTTTGCAATCGAAATCCGTTTTTTACGTGTTGATTGAAAAGAAAAATCTAAATTTTTCTTAAGAATAATTCCTAGTTTTATGAAATATTTTTCGAAAATCTAAAACTGTTAGATCTGTAAATTAATAACAGGATGAAAGAGGTAAGAAAGAGATTTGTTTTTCTGAAGGTGATTTGCTGATGATTCTTTTTTCTTCGGTTCTGATTGAAGATATTTGGATCTTCTGCTATTTTCCCCTTTCCCGACTGAGATTTGGCTGGATTTGCTGTCTGAAAGCTTCTTTCCATGACGCGAATACCCTTAAGTGTTTTGAACAACCAGATCTGCTTCTAGATGCGCCGGATCTGCTCTTGGACTTGCTAGACCTACTACTGTACTCACTGGATTCCACTACTGAAACTGCTTGATCTGTTAATGAACTCGCCAGAATTTTTACTGAACTTGCCGAATTCGCTACCGGAATTAGTAGATCTTCATTTTTGGACCTCCAAAGCACAGGCAAACCAAAGTTATTTTAATCATCACAAGTTCTAGCGCCAAACTGTTTGAGTATAAAATCTGCTTATAGACTTTACACCCAACAACCAATGAATCTTTAAACCACCAATATGAACCCTAATCAAATAATTAAGGTGCAAATGTAAGGTAGAAGACACAAGGTGCGATGGATGCAACCTACATCACGAATTTATTACTTTCTTGATGTTTGTTTACATAAATCTCCATTAGAGAAGAGTTCTAGATCTGGATCTAGTTTTTGGGGAAGAAGATGAGTAGAGGAGAAGGAGGTAGAGAGAGAAAATCCAAGAGAAGATCCCTCCCTCCTAGGAGATTTTTCCTTTATATAGAGGAGATTTACATGATAATTACACAAGTGCCATTATCTTAGCTGCCAAGTAAAGAAGGTCTTCGGTGCGCCTCGTCTTCTTTCATGTAGCGAGTGTATGTCGGTTTATCTCTTCGACGGACTTCTTCCTCGGGCTCGATCATCACTTCGGGGAGGCTTTGGTCACGAACTAGGTAGCTACTTCGGAGGGATTGGTGGATCGAGGCGGCATCTTCGAATGGTGGTCCAGGGTTCGTAGTCTTAGTCTTCGACTCTCTTCGCGTTCATACGGTGTTGTCTTGCTCTTCTTCTAGGATGATGACACGTGGCTCGTCCGAATTATGCCCCCACAGTAGTTTCCTCGTTAAAAAAACATTCTGGTGTCTTGTGTGCTTTTCCTTTCCGCAATTATATAAACTCTGACATATAATTAAAAGCAAACACAAGAAGTACGTTATCCATAACTGTAGAGTTTACTCCAAAGATTTGTCTTTATCGAGTTGATCCCTAGATCACAACTCTAGTTATTTAGGTTTGGATATTGATTTTTGAGATCGTCCAAACCTAACCATAAGACTCACGAGCCCAAACGAAAAGTTGGTCGTATTTCGGTACCCCTCCTTTTTCATAAAGTGCCTATTGCAGATTTTATACTCACACAATATCAGTCCTCTAATGTATCAATTTATCACTCAGGAAATTGGCTTGAAGATTATATCGGCAGTAAGGACAAGTAGTACCATAAGAAGCCAGCCAATTACCAATGCATTCATTATGAAAATCATGACCACACGGTAATAATCTTGATATAACGTCATCTTCATATTTCCTTCAATAAATAGCACATGTATCTAGTATTTTTTCTTTATTCGTAACATCTGAGTAAACGAATTCTGGAAACGCTTTGATCACCTTTGAGTCGAGTCCTCCTTTTTCCGTTGTTGTTCTTGTAGTAGCATTATCATTCCGTTCTTGCTCGATAACAGGAGTACGTCTTGGCTCGATACACGAATATATATTGATTTATAACATATGGACCAAATACCAGCACAAGTATAAATCTAAATGTTGGGAGCACTAATTGCAAAAGCTCAAGTCTGACTGCAATATAAACTTAAGTTTCAATATACAGTCACAAAACAGTGTAAAGCACAAAGCGTATGGATGTAAAACGCAGCAGATACTGCACAAAATCAGGGAACCTCCCAGACAAAAAAAATCACTGCACTCAGCCTCGACATCAAATAAGCTAAAATTGTTTAGCAGCAAACTACACAAAATCAGGGAGCTTTCAAAAACCCATTCCTGGTAGATATTTCACCAGGTATGCACGAAGCAGTCCAACGTAAAGCCATAATTTCAGCCCATCCTTTGCATATCAAGACAATGCAACATTCTTTTCAACCACTCAGATCTCGATGCACTGACGCAGTGAAGTTCTTCAAGATGCCTTCTATAACCAGTAAAATTTCTTTCTTTGGTTTCTATCATGTATCTGTCAAATCCAGTTTTGAGAGTTCCGTGAACACCCCGACCAACTTTTTTCTCGAAGGTTTTCTCAATGTCTGCAAAATACTCATGAAAGATCCTATAACATCTTTCAGAAATCTTTGGAGCATATGGTGAACCAAAGTACCTTAAGTTACTTGGCATATTCATTTCTGCATGAGGATAACAACCATCAAATACAACTCGGTTTTTAGGTTGAGACGACAATCGCTGAAATTGGTGCCTAGTACAACGAGTAGGATTGTGAGTTCGTGATTTTTTGCGAGAAATTCCAACAAAGGTTTTAGGAAGAAGGCATGGCTGCTATTAAAAGCTCCCTCCAGCCGAGGGGGTAAATGAGACTCCGAGTGAATGGGTAGTTGATCTTTCTGTGAAGTCCAGCTTTCTTTAAAGCTGCCTGGACATTTTTCATAACAGGTACGTACAACCAAGGCTGATACATTGGCTGAGCTGGGGTAGTAAGGTAAGATTTGGTTCTTTAACCAGGTGTCTGCATTGGACTGACTGAAACTGGGAAAATGGCATCATAAATTCTAAGTTACTTGATGTTTTGATTTTTAACTAGCTCGGCTACTTTATCTGGGGTAGGAAGATCATCAGCATTTGCAAATTCCAATTGTGCTTAAAGTTCTGAAAACAATAGAGGTCTTTAAGATTTCTGCGCCAAACTATAATGGAACTTGAATAAAAGAAAAACAACACTACAATGTAAATCAAAGTACATATAAAAGATAGGGGTGAAATAGAGACTCTGCTGCCAGAGGTAACACATAGTGTGATTGCTCTTATAAAACTGAAATGGATAGCAAAAACCATTACAACAAGATAACCCAACCACTTGAAAACCCGCACTTGTTTGTTGAAGCTCACTGAGAATATGATATGTACAACAACGTCACTGAAGAACTCAGCTAAAGACCAACTGTATCAATCAAATTAAAGAAAATCTTTCATTTCAACTAAATGGCCAAAGAAATTACACAAATTTGAAGATTTGTTAGTTCAAGTAGAACCCAAATCTCAAAACAGAACAAACTAAAAAACTTCAGAGCAAATGAGAGAACATTTTCAATCACAGTTCATTAACAATCCTACAGTCCTTTCTAATCTATCCTTGACTTCCAGTTAAGGGACTTATATTTCCCATTTTGATGATCGATTCAGCAAATCTCTCGAAGAAGGCCGTTTGGTTTCGGCTGAAAATCTTCACAATCTCGAGGACAACGGATTCATTCTTTGAGAACAACTCTTGGTCAGATTGGAGAAGACCCTGGTTACTTTGAAGATTCTTGAAATATATATTGTCAAATATGTTTGGTGTATTGCTGTCCAGGTTAGTGACCTTTGATTCCTTCACATGTTTGGGACATTATCGTCGAAGAGCAGATAAGTAGCTGGAGTTCAGTGTGGGATCTGGGTTGCCTGTTTTCTTGAAATCATACAGACGATAGTTGAATGTCGTGCATTTTTCCCGTCCGAATGTATGTGCTCCTGACAGTGCAACTAAATCAATCATATCTAGGCCTAAAGTAGAGAACTTGATTCTGATATTCTCCAAGACTTCGGATTGATTAGGTACGGAAGTATCTGCACCAGTCTTGTTGGTTGTTCTGCTATCTTTTCTCCCCAGCTTTACACTCCATTCAGGACTTCCAGCCTAAAAAGAGATAAAAACATAGAATAAGAAAAACATATTTGAATAAGAAGAAGGAGAAGAGAGTGAAATATGCATGGAAAAAGAATCATAAAACTCACCAGAGAAACAAAAGTTTGAGCTGCAATTGCTAGAAGATCGGCACACGACACCACTCCAGGGCAAGAATCCTCTACCGCCTTCTTCATCACATCGACAAACTGCAGCCCCCATAAAGAATCCAGATTGGGAACAACCGTTTGCTCACTCTTGAATGTTTCACCATCTTTTAACAAAATCGACCCGTCACAACCCTGGAACATATAAAAGGCAAAATTTAAGATCAGAATACTATTGGGTGAAACAATTAGAGAGAAATTAGAATAGCAATATAAATCCTTAAAAAGAACAAACGAGAAATGAGTTATCAGTTTCAATGTGTTCTTACATTTACAAAGTAATCGTGAAAATGCAGGCGAGGCATGCTTGCGCCAATTCTGGATCTTTTGTAAGTTTGTTTACAATAACATCTCTGACAATACTTGATACATTTGGGCAACTATCTGAATAGTAATTCTCACGCAGTTCTTCAGCAAGTGATGATCCAAGGAAAGAAGATAAAACTATAAAGAAAACCAAGCAAGTCGAGAAACCCATTTTCCTAACCACTCTCTCAATTATGTTCACTCACTAGTACTACTACCTCCAAAGTTAAGTTGTAATTTCCATGGTTGATTTAGCCACCATTTATAAAGAAATGAGAAAGAAGATAACATAATCCATGACGTCGTGTGGTTGTCACTAAAGTTATAGGAGACGGAAGTTTCAAATAAATCAGGTTCAAGCTTTTAAGTCTAGCTTCAAATTCTCAACAACCATAGTTAACTGAGGGCTACATTTATGGATACTAGGAATTTTCTTAATATCCATAAAAGAATTTGTACATTTTGGTATATTGGAAGAATAAAGAGAAGAGAGGTATGTTTATCTCGTGAAGTAAATGTAAAAAAATTTGTTGCGTGCTAGCTTAATTCTTGGACAATATATAGGCATATTGCCAGACTTTGCATTGCCGTAAATGTTACTACTTCATGCTTAAGTATATGAGGTGTCATACATGCATGTTGAAGTGAAATTGGCAATTGATAGGGTCGTGGTGGCAGTTGAGATCTGCGGGTGATTATTAATAAAGAAATGCGTTCTTGAATTGTGATAAGCTTTGTTAGTTGAGGTTATTCTCAAATGGGGTAGTTCAGTTGGTTTAGAATTTCTAATGAACTAACTGACTTGTATTTCTCGACTGGAGCAGAAATGCTTCGGTATTTCATTTTCTCTCTTCTCTTCACCCACTTTCCTATAACTTTTCACCATTATTTATAAAATTCCTTGTTGTATTGAGAAAAAAAAATAGTGTGCTAGATAAGACAAGAGAGTGTGAAGTACAAGTGTACAACCAATCTTCTCACAAGAGAATTGTGCTTTTAAGTCCGTATTTGGGAATGAGAATGGTATCAAATGGTAATTAGCGACGCGTGCTTTTGTTGTGGTAGATAGAAAGAAAAGAGAGTGAAATACAAGTAGTAGTCATTCTCAAAAAGCTTTCGATGTACACGCAAGCGCTCTAATTGTGGTCTTATTTGTAGTAGTGCAAGTCACTTTTCTCTGAAATCCTTTTTCTAAAATCAGTTGCTGCATTTTATTTTATTTTCTTACTGTTTTCAGTTTTGGGAATGAAATCATGTGCTTCACTGCTTGAATTGAATGCAAAAGGTGTTGCATAGAGAAGTCACATTGGGTCTTTCGTGGAAGTTACTGCCTCGTATTGTTAAAGTTTCCAGACCTCTAATTGCAAGTTATCCTCCAGTGGTAAAGCTTACAAGAAGTGGCTTAGAAGAAGTAAAACTGTAAAATTTTCTTTAGAATGGGATGTAAGTGAATACAAGAAGTACCCACAAAAGTATAAAACTCAACTGTATAATTACACTAAAGCTTGCATTGCTTGATCAGTTCATCGCATCACATACTTGTTCTTGGAAGACTCTAAGTTGAGTTTTCCAAGAACAAGTATGTAACGCATCGTTGACCAGAAGAAAATGGCTATGGGTTGGCTTTAGGTGAAGTTTAAGCCAATTCAGGTGTCCCAGAAACATTCCAAAATCTTAAAGTTTCATCTCCTATTGCAGAGGCTACAGTACATCTATCCGGGCTCTGCACAATTCACAAAAACAAAATTAGCAATGGTTAAAATAGAATAAGGGGGGAATTTGCTTATGTTTCTGTAAAGCAATCAGTACCTGAGCCATGTACAGAACTCTTGAAGTGTGACCAGTAAGTTCAGCAATCTTAACTTCTTTAATCCCCATGGTCAGGGAAACGAATTATCTTATTAATGATCGCCCTCTCCTTGCAGTATCTACTCATGAAAATAAAATAAAATTCGGGCAATTTAGGGTTAGCTTGTTATCTGAATATGACAAAAGAAACCAAGGTTACAATTACTGGCTACT
This sequence comes from Papaver nudicaule, assembly GCA_023529015.1. Lineage (NCBI taxonomy): Eukaryota > Viridiplantae > Streptophyta > Magnoliopsida > Ranunculales > Papaveraceae > Papaver > Papaver nudicaule. The sequence continues at coordinate 23,834 of JAJJMA010331126.1, forward strand.
CCCACAATTTAGTAACAATAAGCTCAAATGAATACTTACATCACAAATGAGGATATACATAAGCACACAACGCCAACGGAAAGGTGGACAAACATCATTGACCAGAAGATTGTGTAGTCTAAGAATATTCTCTCAAAAATCTGGGTAACAAAGCTTGAAAGAACAAAAAATATCCAACCAGAAGGTAAGCAGTGGCGAAATCTAAATTCTGATGAAGATCCTATTGTAGAAAAAAAATAAACAATCCATCAGCGCAAGAACAACTAATGAATGACAATTCAAAAGACATGTATTATGGTGAGAATTGTACCTGGAAATAACGCTTGATAATTATTGATGAATAAAAAATTCTCAGAATCATATCTTCAGATACAAGTTAAGAAAAATAGTATAAACTTTAATCAATTTATCTTGATCATTCTTAATCTTCACCAACATTCTGACTACTACAACATGATTAACTGACCTCAATGTGATAAGACGAGGGTACCGAGTACACCACCAATATTTTCGTTTAGTCCACCTATAAGTCAAACCTTGACCGGTTCCTGTAATCAAGAACTCAAGAACAAGATCTCCTTCAGATCTGATTGATTCGCACAAGGGAGTCAATACAAGAATCCGAAAAGACTATGTCAACCAACCAAGTATGATACTTTAATTATCGCTCAAATATAATGCGGAAGTAAAGTAAAGTACATACAAGATTTTGTTAACGAGGAAACTACAAACTCGTAGAAAAACCCCGGGACCTAGTCCAGTTTTGAATACTCTTAAGAATTAAGCCACCAACACACCTACTCTCAGACTTCGGACTAGCTGGTGCAGACAATATGACCCTAATACGACTATTACTCACAAAGATTTCCCCTCAGTATTCCTACGCCTCCAACCACAGCAAGGTGGTCACGCACATGTACTCCCCTACGCAAACAGACGTCCTTTATTGTCTTACGCAAGAGTTGCCTCACAGCCCGTCGCGAGGACTTTCGCTACCCGACCTCCAATAAGACGATTACAACCTTTGGACAACAACCAAATATCAGCAGGTCAAATCGTTAGATGATATCCTTAGTAACTTACAAATTTATTTCACCGAAGTCTTTGCACACCAAGAGCGAGGATATTGAGTTTACATAGGCAATAAACACCTCGAGATATCGATCAAGGTTTCAAAACATAAACTCCCGAAAGAGCAACCTTGTCGTCCCAGTTGGAATCAAGTAGATAGTTGTAGCAACTACGATATGATATGACCGTGAAGAACAGTGTACATGCAAAGAACAAATCCAATAACATCGATCTTGATTCCACTCAATATCTATAGGTTAGGCACACAAACCGAAAGCGGCTTGCTGAAAATTCCAGGTTAATAGATAAAGAATATGTTCTGATCACAACGATCTTGAGTGGCCTTATATCAGAAGAGAAGGACCTTAGAATAAACAAGATCGTTAGGTTTGATAGATGTGATAGAACAAGACACAAGTACAATACAAAGAAGACTAGTAAACATAAACTAGTTTCCCGTAAGAGGTACTTCTAGGTTTCTCGATCCCAAGAGAAGACTTACACGTAATTCTAGACCGAAAGCAAAAGCTCAAAGGTAACTGAAATGAAAAGCGGCAACACAAGCTTACAATTCCGAAGAAGAGCTTGGTTAGAGGGATAAAGCTTTTAGGAGAGATACCACTCCTATTTATATTGACTAAGGCTTTAGCTTTGAAATGATGCAAAGTTTAATTTCAAAAATTCCACAAAGCACATTTACATAATAGTTCCGAAATTTCCCATTTAGTCTCATAGCTTTTAACGAGAACTAATACTCTAGCATTTTACATTTAAGAAAATATATTCCATAAAGAAAATATATTTTCGAAACATGTTTAACCAAGAGCAATCAAAGCAAATAATATCTATAGTTATATTTGGATATTTCTTAATTCGAGATATGATGCTAACCAAATATGATCCCTGGGAAAGATCTCAATTCGAAATCGTGTCCTGAGTTTCGAAAATATCCTTTGATATTATTACTTCCAAATGTCGTCACCAGCTTTATAATGTCGATATTACTTCCTTGGTATTGCTGGTCTAACCAGACGAACCTAGGTGGAAGTGGGATCTCGTCCCACGTGGTTCAGCGTTCCGCATAAACGCATCATAACAAACGTGGACAAAGCCTTGTGTGTTAATTTTAAGTGAACACAAAGGTTCAGACGTTCCGAATCACGCAAATAGATATACCATTGGAAGTACGGTGCGAGATTCCACGAGTAACTAGCAAAATGTTAAATCTCAAGAATTTTTGATTCCAATATAGATGTCACGTTAATGATATCCAAGAATTCAAATCAAAACATCAAATGAATAATCAAATGAATATTTGATCAAGTAGTAAAGCATACGATGATTTAATCACGTACAGTATTGATCCGTAATAATGTGTCCATTAACTAGAGAGACTAACTATTTTCCAGATGATGACTCAAACTCACTTAGTTGTACATTGAAGATGAATTAATTCAAACTTCAAACTTCAAACCGAGAATATCAAACTCATTAATTCATTGAAGCACAAATCAAAATGATAGAGTTTGAACTTCGAAAATACGCATCCTGAGTCGACCATATTAAGGTTTCGAAACGTACGTCAGTTTTGGCAGAAGCCAATTTAAGGTTTCGGAACCTAAAGTTCATTATATGACCGAAACAGTTTTAAGGTTCCCAAATCAAGTTTCCATATAACGAAACCTAAAGCTTGGTTTTAAAATCTAGATTATGTTTAACAAAACCTTGTTTAAGGTTTCGAAACGAGAAACACATATTATATTTTATTCAAATGTTTGGTGACGAACTTGAGAGTCCATGTGGTCGAGAACCGTTTCACCATCACAGCTTTTTAGCCTCGACGCACGGGAATATATTTCTCGGTTCACATAAACCTTTAGGAAACCCCAGGGTCTTTTCGACCTTTTAGATATCACATGGTCAAGACACATTGCCTCGATTCTCAAGTCACTGTCAGCCACACAAACATTGTTTCGAATCTGTTATATCTCATTGGTCACAATGTTTACATTTTCGGACCAATAGATTATGAATGTGAAAATATGATTATGGTATCGAAATCAACATCAAGTTTTATCAAAACCTACATTGAGGTTCAAACATTGAAAATTCATAAGTTGAGATACACATATATAGTTTCGGAATCCAGAAGTGAGATATTGCATACAAGATGTTCATATACAGAATCAAATGAATGATTCAGAACTTCAGAGTTCGGAGCCAAATCAGGACGTCGTATTCGAATCTCATAAACAACAGTATTTCGAGT
>JAJJMA010331126.1:29390-64086 GCA_023529015.1 Papaver nudicaule
ATTTTTATTGTTTATCTTAGATGAAAAATATTACTAAAGGGTCTCTTTAAGATCCTCAAAGTCTTCAACTCCATCATCACAGAATTCCTCACTGATTTTACGAATACGCTTCACAGTGTCCTGATTATGCTCATATGCCAAAGAGTTGAATTTTCGATTAGTGGTTCGAATGAACTCTCGGTTTCTCAATCCAAGTTGGATGAGACGTCTTTGGTTACGAATAACCACCCTTTGTTGTTGCATAAGCCTATGCTGGAAATCTACAGTGTTCAATATCATTTGTTTGATATTGTATCGAGGCAATATTGGACAAGTAGATCAATGACAACAACATTGGATGAGCACAATTTTTCTTTGAGAAGAGTTACCTTGTTTGATTATGAAGAGATCTTGACTGAATCGCTAAACTTATCATATAATTCCTCAGTTATTTGTTCATTGTTTCAATGAGTTTTCCTTTTGACCTTGTCTGAACCATTACTTCAGTATATTTATCTCATAAGACAAAATGATTTTATATAAGTATGGTCTTAGTTATTTAACAAAACTATTCAAACCTGTCAAATATACTTCATAGAATATTATTCTCCATAAACCGATATATTTCGAAAAAAAAGGTATTTCGAAACTCTGGTTTTGAACCAAAGAGAATCCTTTATTGAAACTACTTTCCTTACTGAGGTGTCGGTCATAAAGATTCTCAGAAAACCTAAGATATACAACTTTATTTATTTATTTGTATTTACATTATATACTCAGTGTTTGTTCCGGAACAAATATTCTCTTATCCCTTAGAGATTTAAGGACACTGATGATAAGAGAACGTTCCCTTTTTACTGAGCAGACATGATCAGGTCCCGCTGGGCTGGAAAACCCAAACGATGGATCATTTTTAGGGTAGGATGAACATAAATGATTGCTGGTACTGTCGCAGCTTGACTGTGATCCCGAGTGATTAAACAACCAAGATATCGTTGAGATTTTCTTGGAAGAGCGTTTCTTCAAATTTGTAGAGGCTGAAATTCTAGCTATGTCGGCAAGAGATTGTGTAATCTCACTAAACATTTGTTCAAGTTTCTGTAGAGACTCATCATGAAATTTTAGACGCATATTCCTTTCCCAGTTAAATGTGCAGTCAGTATGTTTGGATCTCGACTTATTAGAAGTAGTTCCCCTTTTGACACAGGTGTGTTGTGAGGGGTTTCTTCCAGAGAGATATCTGCAAAGCTTGCAAGACATCTAAGGATATTGCTTTCAGCAACATTTGTTGGAAAATGTGTGGATAATGCTTCTAGCATTTTAGTTCTTATACCTTGTTCAAAAACTGTTTGTTTTAGCAGGTCTGAGGAATCAAGAACCTGGTAGAATCTTGTACAATAGTCTTTGAACGATTCACCATGTTTAATAGAGAGATTATTCCAGTCAAGAGATGGAGTATCATAGAAATGTGCAACATGTCCGTAGATTGTGTTAAGTGTATCCCAAGAATCATGCGAGCATTCACAGGTAATAATGTGCTCAAGAATATTACTATGGACGGCACGTAGGATGATATTCAAGCCAATAGCGTTGATTTGTACCCTACGTCTTTCATCACATGTATAATCAACGAGACTTTTCTGTCCAAGAGTAGTATCATTAACAGGTGGAATATAACGATCAACAATGAGTAACCATACATCAAAATTTTGTGTTTTGAGGTATACTTCCATCAGGCGTTTCCATTGTTGAAAGTTTGTTCCATCAAATCTTGAAGGTAAGTTAACATAATAAGGATCATAGTCCATGTTCATGATTATTCTTATAGGTTGGATCGAGCCAAACACAAATTGTTAGATCTTAAGGTGTTTGCCTGCTCTTATACCAATTGATAAGACGAGGGTACCGAGTACACCACCAATCTTTTCGTTTAGTCTACCTATAAGTCAAACCTTGACCGGTTCCTGTAATCAAGAACTCAAGAATAAGATCTCCTTCAGATCTGATTGATTCGCACAAGGGAGTCAATACAAGAATCCGAAAGACTATGTCAACCAACCAAGTACGATACTTTAATTATATAAGATGACTCAAATATAATGCGGAAGTAAATTACGATTTTGTTAACGAGAAAACTACAAACTCATAAACAACCCCGGGACCTAGTCCAGTTTTGAATACTCTTAAGAATTAAGCCGCCAACACACCTACTCTCAGACTTCGGACTAGCTGGTGCAGACAATATGACCCTAATACGACTATTACTCACAAAGATTTCCCCTCAAAATTCTTACGCCTCCAACCACAGCAAGGTGGTCATGCACATGTACTCCCCTACACAAACAGACGTCCTTTACTGTCTTACACAAGAGTTGCCTCACAGCCCGTCGCGAGGACTATCACTACCCGACCTCCAATCGGATGATTACAACCTTTGGACAACAACCAAATAGTGGCAGGTCAAATCGCTAACTTACAGATATTTCATCAAAGTCTTTTCACACCAAGAGTGAGGATATTGAGTTTACTTAGGCAATAAACACCTCGAGATATCGATCAAGGTTTCAAAACCTAAACTCCCTAAAGAGCAACCTTGTCGTCCAAGTTGGAATCAAGTAGATAGCTGTAACAAGTACGATAAGATATGACCGTGAAGAACAGTGTACCTGCAAACAACAAATCCAATAACAACGATCTTGATTCCACTCAATATCTATAGGTTAGGCACACAAACCGAAAGCGGCTTGCTGAAAAATTCAGGTTAATAGATAAAGAGTATGTTCTAATCACCACGATATTGAGTGGCCTTATATCAGAAGAGAATGACCTTAGAATAAACAAGATCGTTAGGTTTGATAGACGTGATAGAACATGGCACAAGTACAATACAAAGAAGACTAGTGAACATAAACTAGTTTCCCGTAAGAGGTACTTCTAGGCTTCTCGATCCCAAGAGAAGACTTACACACAATTCTAGACCGAGAGCAAAAGCTCAAAGGTAACTGAAAAGAAAAGCGGCAACACAAGCTTACAATTCCGGAGAAGAGCTTGGTTAAAGGGATAAAGTTTTTAGGAGAGATACCACTCCTATTTATATTGACTAAGGCTTTAGCTTTGAAATGAGGCAAAGTTTAATTTTGGAAGTTCCACAAAGCACATTTACATAATAGTTCTGAAATTCCCATTTAGTCTCATAGCTTTTAATGAGAAATAATACCCTAGCATTTTACATTTAAGAAAAATATATTCCATAAAAAAAAATATTTTCGAAACATGTTTAGCCAACAGCAATCAAAGCAAATAATATCTATTGGTATATTTGGATATTTCGATTTAATTCGAAATATGGTGCTTACCAAATATCATCCCTGGGAAAGATCTCAATTTGAAATCGTGTCCTGAGTTTCGAAAATCTCCTTAGATATTATTACTTCCAAATGTCGTCACCAGCTTTATAATGTCGACATTAATTCCTTGGTATTGCAGGGCTAACTAGACGAACCTAGGTGGAAGTGGGATCTGGTCCAACGTGGTTCAACGTTCCGCATAAATGCATCATAACAAACGTGGACAAAGCCTTGTGTGTTAAGCTTAAGTGAACACAAAGGTTCAGACGTTCCGAATCACGCAAATAGATATACCATTGGAAGTGTACGGTGCAAGATTACACGAGTAACTAGCAAAGTGTTAAATCTCCAGAATTCTTGATTCCAATATAGATGTCACGTTAATGATATCCAAGAATTCAAATCAAAGCATCAAATGAATAATCAAATGAATATTTGATCAAGTAGTAAAGCATACGAAGATTTAATCACGCACAGTATTGATATGTAATAATGTGTCCACTAACTAGAGCGACTAGCCATTTTCTAGATGATGACTCAAACTCACTTAGTTGTACATTGAAGATGAACTAATTCAAACTTCAAACCGAGAATATCAAACTCATTAATTCATTGAAGCACAAATCAAAATGATAGAGTTTGAATTTCGAAAATACGCATTCTGAGTCAACCATATTAAGGTTTCGAAACGTACGTTATTTTTGGCAGAAACCAATTTAAGGTATCGGAAACTAAAGTTCATTATATGACCGAAACTGTTTTAAGGTTCCCAAATCAAGTTTCCATATAGCGAAACCTAAAGCTTGGTTTCGAAATCTAGATTCTGTTTAACAAAATCTTGTTTAAGGTTTCGTAACAAGAAACACATATAAAATTCTATTCAAATGTTTGGTGTCGAACTTGAGAGTCGATATGGTCGAAAACCGTTTCACCGTCACAGCTTTTTAGCCTCGACGCACAGGAATATATTTCCCGTCTCACATAAACCTTTAGAAAACCCAGGGTCTTTTCGACCTTTTAGATCTCACATGGTCAAGACACATTGGCCTCGATTCTCAATTCATTGTCAGCCACACAAACATTGTTTCGAATCTGTTATATCTCATTGGTCACAATGTTTACATTTTCAGACCAATAGCTTATGAATGCGAAAATCAGATTATGGTTTCGAAATCAATATCAAGTTTTATCAAAACCTACACTGAGGTAATCTAAAGGTACTCATGTAGTGAGAAGGTATTGCATTCAAAACATGTCGAACCATGGTTGTTCAAGCAGGTTGGTTCATAATTTTTGACTGCCACCCATTGAGTCTCTTATTGAATGCATCAGTTTGAGTCTCTTATTGAATGCATCAGTGATACCTTGAAATGAATCCACTTTAGATCTTCCTAATAATAAGGGCAACCCTAAATATTTATCTTTAGAGCATAACTATTGAACACCCAAAACTTGAGCAATATCAACTTTTTGCTGATTAGTCAACGCACCAGTTATGAATGCCTTTGATTTGTGGAAGTTTATCATTTAGCCTGACAAATTACCAAACTGATGAAGAAGATTTAGAATGTTGTGGATGCTATTATTATCAGCTTGAAAGAAAAGTAAACAGTCATCTGCAAATAGTAGATGACTTATGGATGGTGCATCAGCTGCTACTTTGACTCCAGTTATGAGACCGTTCTGTTCATCTATGGAGAGTTGTCTGGATAAATACTCCATTGAGAGGATAAACACATATGGGGATAATGGATCCCCCTGTCGAATGCCTCTTGAAGGTGTGTATCTTTCTCCAATATCTCCATTGAGAATAATAGCAATAGAAGGCATAGAAATACAGGCATAAATAAGTCTGCACCAATCATCAGTGAATTCCAGACATTGTAACATCTTAAGGAGAAAATCCCATTCAAGACGGTCAAATGCCTTAGACATGTCGAGTTTAAGTGCGATTTGGCCAGTTTTCTTACGACTCTAAGGGATGGGCGTGGGGCGGGTATGGGGCGGGTAAGCCAAATTCCACCCCCGCTCCGTTCGTAAAAAAATTACCCATACCCTACCCATTACCCACATAAATAGGGGCGGGGCGGGTATGAATAATATCCGTATGGGGCAGGTTACCCATTGGTTACCCATAACATTATGTCATCAAGATATAACATCCTATTAAAAATGAAACCTTCTTATTAATTAAAATTCAAAAATATGATGATCCAACCAATAAAGAATAACCTAAAATAATGCATAAATTCAAAAATATGATGATATGGTTAACAATGAAAAATCAATCACTAATCTATAAGTATTAAAACTTAAAAGATAGAGGAGATACCTTATACCTTGTGTAATGAAAACCCTAAATAAACAATAAAAACACTCAATGAAAACTATGCTTATTATTTTTATACCATAAAAAATCTAAAACCCTAGGATATTATAAGTATGGGGCGGGTACGGGGCGGAGACTTTGATTTCCATACCCGCCCCATCCCCACTTTCTAATTTCGGGTAATCCCCATATCCATATCCATCCCCATTTGTGCGGGTAATACCCTATCCAATTGGGACGGATAACCACGGGTATCCAAACCCATGGGGCAAACGCCCATCCCACTCTTCTTCATTGAGTGGATTAATTCGTGAATAGTTTTAGGTTTAGGATTCCCCATCAAAAAAATCTTCACAAAATATTCTAAATTTGTCAAAGTGGGAAAACCGAATTGAGATAGTTTAATTAAGAGACACTTGTCGATAGCTTATTGGGGGAACATGCGAACATGCACAGACTATACCCGGAGCGCATCCGTTGGGTGAAAGAATCACAAATTTAATGCAAAAAGATACTTTAAACAAATTAACATTAATTAATGAGATTTCCTTTTTAGGATCAAAAAAATCTCCATCTTCAAAGAAATAATGAAAATCATAATAAGATTTTCATTAGAAATCATAATAAGATTTTATTTTTCAATGAAGATGTGTAATATGCAAATGTAGTGTTTCGTTGTGGAGATATATACTTCACAGACAATATCAATCAATATCAATCATCCTTATCTGTTGCAAACAAAAAAAAAAATCCCACAAAATTAATGCAAGAAAATCTTTTAAAAAAATCTAAGAAAATATACTATTAATTACTAAGATTAAAAAATATAACATTTATTACTGAGATTAATGGATTTAAAATATACCATTAATATATAGTAATTAGTAGTATATTTTTTAATTACCATTAAAAGGTATACCATTAAAATATATTATTAATATATATTATTCTTCTAAGATATATCATTAGTTACTGAGATTTAAAAATTAATTATCTTCTTTCACGCCTAAAATATACCATTAATTATTGAGATTAAAAAGTATACCATTAATTAAAAAATCCCAAAAAAATCTTTAAAAAAAAATCCGAACAATTAATGCAAAAATATGATAAAAAAAATACCATTAATTATTGATTTTTTTTCCTTTTCATTAGAATGTTAATGTAGTGTTACGTTTCTGTATAAATATGAAGATAAGTACACATATGTTATCAATCATCTTTATCACCTTCAATACAAAACAAAAAATCAATCATCCTCATCAATTGGAAAGAAAATGGCTGGTCTTAGGAATAGCAGCAGTACTATGTACGTATTTGCTTACTTCCTTCTATTTGCAGCGCTATTTCACGAGTGTTTATCATCCGAAGACGACGGTTATAAAGTTCATGTCAAAATTTTCAACCAAATTGACAATGGTCGAACCATGTTAGTAACCTGTCATATGCATAATGGAGGACATCGCATGATTAAGTCTCTCGCATTCGACCAATTTTTGCAGTGGGGATTTAATATAAAAAAACCTACCGGTAAAACTAACTATGATTGTACGTTTGAATGGAATCTTAGTAACGGAACTCATGTTACAAAAAATTATCAAGTTTATAAAGAGGCACACGATTATGACTGCAATGCTTTTGGTCGTAATGGGCTTTGTACCTGGGGAGTAAGGCAAGATGGTATTTATTCTTGGGATAATTCTATGAAGTATTGGACTTGTATGGAAGATTGGTAAACTAGTATGGTATAATAAACTATTCCACAAAATTGAATTTAAGAATAAGAGTGATAATACCAAATATAAACCAGGGATACATGTTCCTCCCAATTTTATTGGTTGCAACCTAACCATGGTTTTGTATTTTATTTATAATTATTTAAATTATATTAGATAATATATTGGGAATTAAAGAGGCACATTTAGTATTACTTGGCATTTCTTGTCCTTTCTTTTTTTCTGCATTTTTTAGAATTCGGAAAAATAATGTGAAAATTGTATGTATATGAGGTTGTTTCCGCATTTTAACTCTACTGGAGAGACATCTTGTGCCTCAGTCTGCTATGATTGTGAGACAACTGAGATGTATTGTTAGTTTTACATAGATTGCATGTAGGAGGCAATGATTTGAAAGGAACAGGGAAGCCGTTGTACTCAATATTGACCATAGAAGCATGACGAAGGCTTGAATCCTATTTCATTCCCAGATCATGATTTGACAAATACGTACATACTAGGATAAATAAATTTGGTTCACAAATGAAGGCTTCAAAATCATGCGCGTGAATGCTTGTGCGTTTGAGTTTCAACCTTCATTCAATAGCTATCAATTAAATTAAAACTCAGTTAAAGAAAAAGGCCTTTTTTTTTGATACAATAAGGGGTCGAACCCCTGACCTCCCCCTAGTGGGGAGGGTAGGTTACCACTGTTCTAAACAGTGGAACCTTAAAGAAAAAGACCTAAGTGTAACAACATGATGTCAGCCAGTACTCCTTACTCCGGAATGCACTCGTGCCCATTGATTTTGCCTCCGGTAAATCTCCTTGTCTTTAGGACGCATCTGCCAAATAAATTCTGAAGAATTGTTACACTATGTTTACTTTTCCATAAAATTTATATTTTATGAGCTCCATTGTTTGAAAGTATGAAATTCCTGATTGCCAGCTAAAACGAAAAGTATGAGGATCTATCGACAGTTGATTTACATTTGGAAAGAGTAATGCTAGGTTGACACCAAAAAATCTAGTGGATTATCCCGTGAGGAAATCCAGTGACAGTTAGGAAAAGCATCACAACATTGGGATGGTGAAAGGGCATCAGATGAGTCCCTCACTCTTCTTTTCTCTCAAACGGTATCTCACCCGGGATTTCATCCCGGTACACAGAGAATTATTTCTATATAAAACCTCAATAGCAAGATAAACATTATATTTACCTTTTTGAACTTTTCAGACTTTACATGCTCCATTACTGAAAAAGCAGGGGTACCGAAATACAACCAACTTTTCGTTTGGGCTCGTGAGTCTTATGGTTAGATCTGGACGATTTCAAAATCAATATCCAGATCAGATAACATGAGTTGTGATCAAGTGATCAACTCAGACAAAGACAAGTCTTTGGAGTTAACTCGACGGCTATGAATAACGTACTTCTTGTATTTGCTTTAATTATATGTCAGAGTTATATAATGCGGAAAGTAAAGCACACAAGACACCAGAAGTTTTTTTAACGAGGAAACTACAACCTGTAGAAAACCTCGGGACCTCGTCCAGATTGAAAACCGCCCATTACAAACTGACTACAAACACTAGCCTACTATCAGACTTTGGATTGGGATGTAGAAGATACCGATTCCACCCTCCAAGCGAATCAGCTACTGTTGTACTCCTTACGTCTCTAGATCCCCCACAGATCGTCACGCACTTGATTCCCCCAGCTGATGTCCGTTACAGGCCTAGGAGTTGCTTTAACCGCTGTTAAAGGCTTTTTGTACTCAAACCGTCTTTCGACAGAGAATACGTAAAGAACAATTTTCCCTTTTGATATAATCAAGGTTTTGGAAAACTTGTTTTGTGTTTTGAGGAACCGTTCACAAGGTCAGGTATCAAAGACACACAATTAGGGTTTTCACGAGATTCGTGACGACCTAATTGTATTCTTGCAAGAACAACTAGAGAACCTAGAGATATCTTGCAGAATCTCTAACCTATATGTAAAACAACCTAAGTTGATGTACAATATAGATCGTATCTATCAATCCTGGTTTTACAACCTATAATCCTTGAATGGCCTTATTGCAGAAGAGAAGGACCATAGAATAGACAAGAATTATAATGGTCTACCTGGATACAAGTTCAAAACTATCTAGAGAAGAAAGATAGTTAAACTTGGCTTTACAATCCCTAAGTAAAGTCTTTTGTAATTCTCACCTTGTTCGTGAAGAACAGAAATAGCAGATAACAACCTTATGTAGCATGCGCACCAGCAGGGATGGATTGTTAACCTACATGTATGCTTATTTATAGTGATGGTTGCTTAAGGATAAAACTAAGACTCATTGTGCAACAAGTTAGCTAGTGACCGTGTAAACACGCCCCGTTACTTAACTTGCACACAATGAACCTAGACACCTTTCAATTGTTGATACCAAGTAGTGTTTATCTAACAAGAGTTTGATAGATTATAACTACCTGAAGATAAGATTTTCACATAAATAAATATATGGAAATCAAATAAGGGATAAACCTTATCCCTTGACTAGGATATATTCTACAAAACTTATCTCTTAAGAAAGATAATTGTAGTAAAACCCTAATCAGAACGGACCACAACACAGGTGTGAAAGTGGGCCATCATAACCAGGAGGTGGACCTCAGAAACACGACCAGAAAAACCCTAATCGTGATTTCCAGGGGCGGTTCGCGAACCTCCACGCTTTTGAAAAGCGCTCCAGAAAGTTCCAGAAGACTCCAGAAGCTTCCTACTCCTTTTTCCGAATTCACCTTTTAACCATGCTTTTCAGTTTCAATAAATCACTCATAACTTCTTCGTTATACAACAGAATCAAGTGATTCTTGAAGCGTTGAATTCGTATTTCCATTCACTATAACATGGAGACCTACTCAAAGGTCAAAGGTTTCCTATGATCATATGGACCAAATCTCCTCGGGTTAATATACAATGATGTAATTTCACCGTCATAAGCATTTTTCCACATAGTGAGTTCATTACTTCGATAGATAGAGATAAGAATAACAAGAGTTCAAGGAAAATTCAATCTTTACTAACCTTTGTTGATGAAGTCCTTGATGATGTTGCGTGTGTTCTTCATCTTCGTCTTCAAAGGGTGGAGATCGACTTTAAACTATACTACCTCTATCCTAACCCGAAGTAAACCTTAAGTAGGCTAAATCAAGAATTTTGTTTTGACACCTAAAACTGACAGCCAGCTTGACATACGAACGCTAGTGGGTTTGACCGAGCAATACCCTAACAATTACTCCATCAACACTCCAGTCCGCATATGATGGAATAAGAGATGTCGCAGGAAGAAGAATCTTAATACCTTGACGATCACCAGCAAGAGCTGCTTCTTCTATTGGATTTAGTCCGTACTGTACACAAAATAGTTGATTTTTCATAAGCCAGACTAGAATAGGACATAAAATTCTTCATGATATACCACTACTTTTAATATTAGGAAAAGGCAATAAACATATACAAAGGTTGAGAAAAACTGCATCTTTCTAGCTCAAGGATGTAGTAGATAAAACCTGTTCTTTGATTGTCCCAACATGGCCCGCCGAGCTTTATAATGTCTAACAAAATGAAACGTGCTTTAAGCCCTCTCTAAATTCTACCTCTCTCCTTTCGTACCTCCCACTAGTAATGTTGGGGTTCCCCTTAGTTTTTCAACTTTTTTAAATACCCTTATTTCAGATTAGGGTTTAGATTAATTTTACGGAGAGAAAATCAGATTTTTGTGTTTGATTTTTAGGTTGAGAGAGAAGAAAAAGCGGGAAAAAAAATCTTGGGTTTTTGGTGTGATTTGTGTGTTGAGTGTGATGTTGGGGGGGGGCCCCCGCAGTATCCAACCAGACGAAGAATGTAATTGCAAGTTGATGGAACCGATGAGACTTCCATGTCGACATATTATGGCCGAATATAATTGGACTTCCATGTCGACATATGATGGACACATTCGGCTGTCACGATGATGGCCGAAGAAAATCTGAATGTACAGTCTTGCAGTTGCGGAGTGTTAAAATATAAGCATTTGCCGTGTGGTCATATCGTAGCGGTATGTGATACCTTTGGCTTTGGGTGGGATCAATATTACGGTGATGACTACCGAACTTCGAGGTGGAGATCCATGTATGCAACAGGTATATCCCAATCATGTGTCGAGATGATTGGGATATCCCAGAATCGGTGGCTGCAAGTATAGTTTTAAGTCCCAGTGAAACCTGAGACCCCGGTCGTCCCCAGGAATCTTGAATTAGGCCTTGAATCAAAAACCCTGCTGCGCTCAGAGGATATAGAGGGTATTCATTGTGTCACAAATCAGGTCATTAGCAGAATGAACTGCCTGCTCAAATGAAACTTGTTTCGGTTCAGATAATAATTTCTGACTGCAAATGTGAATTCCCCATTGGTGCTCTTTTAGTAACTCTGGTGTGAGATATGTTCTTAAATACCTGGTTTGTGATCATCATGAATTGTTGTTTTTTTTATTTCATGTGTCCTGGATATTTGATTTGATGTTACTGAGGTTAAACCTCAACCATCCTCAAAGGGAGGCCAGTGAGAAACCACTGAGCAATACTCAGGTTCGCATGTGTCCTGGATTTTAGTAATCATCTACGACACTTAATTGAGATTGTAGCGGGACTTGCGATGAACATTTTTTACATCTTAGCATCACACCATTACATTTTAACGTTGGGTTCAGGGTTAGCTATTCCACCCAAAACACATTTTCCTGATAAACCCGTTAGAACATGCCAAATGAATGCCTGTTAAATTTACACCCTAGTACTCCAATGTGAAAAATTACTCTTGCAGCTAGGAGAGGTAATCTTTGGATAAAGAAAATTTCCTTGTTGGGCCAGCCGAAGAGCGAACCAGTATAATAAATAAAAGAGCGAAATTTTCTCTTTTTTAATAGTTAGCTAGTACATATCGAGTGAGAAGACATACCCGATTCAACAATTTTTTGCCAATAGTGCCAATTTTAAACCATGAGATAGTGTTTGGATCGCAATGATAAATTTTGGTTTGTGATATAAATATTAAGTGAATGATAAAGTGTTAGATCTAGACAAAATTTCAATTCCCAGGAGAAATTTTAGTTCTATTATATATATTGATAAATTTTGAGATGCAATGGGCAACAAATCAAGGCTTCTCTTAAATATAACCTATACAGTTATTATTCATAACCCAAAAGTTAAGTAAAAAAAAGATCGAAACAAGCCTTAATTTTTTCAAATTACTCTAGATTCCTTCTTCTTCTCCAAAATCTAAATAACTCTTTTTGAATCCAAATTAACATACAATTCTTTCTTAACTACTATTACAATATTATACTAATCATAAACCCTAATCCTTCTTCTTCCCCAAAATCAAATTAAATCCTTACACCTCCTTTAATTTAGATTTAATTATAATTATTCCCTTTAAAAATCTCCATAACAACACTAATTGAAGTGCCTTAATATATTGTTTTTTTTCTAGTATCATTCTTCTAAAACTTCATAAACAAAATTTATATACTCCCTAACATGGTGTTCTTTTTTCTCAATCATGTTCATATTCTAATTGATTGAGAGTATTGGTTATTCATGAATCTAATTATAAAAATTAAATAAATTACTACCTTTTTTTGTTAATTTAGGGATTAATTTTTTTTTTTGTAAGAACATTTAGGGATTTCATAGTTTATTTAATTAATCTGGGCTATACATAATAATTGTATATGGTATTTTCGGGTTATGTGAAACAATTACAGAGGTTCGTTTGATTTATTAAATTATATTTATTTTACATGGGTTATAAATAATAAAAGTGGACTATATTTAATATATGGCGGATTAATCCGTTTTTTTGCCGCATCCGCATCCAAGTCACTATTTTGGATGGGATTCACTGATTTTGGGCCTATAGCTAACTCACCCGCTCACGAAAGGAAAATTTTGAGGCACCAGCAGGTGGGGCCCACTGGAACTGAGCCCAAACTTGCTTTCGTTGGTGGTGTTTACGTTTGTTCAGAGAACGGTAAAGCCAAGAGCAACCAAGTATTACGTTTGTTCGTCCCTTTGGTTTAACCACTAGCCAAGGACCATAGTGGTTACGTTTGTTCGTCCCTTTGGTTTAGCTATTACTCTCTTTTTTCAGAGAACGTTAAATGCAAAGCAACCAGTATAATAAATAAAAGAGCGAAATTTTCTCATTTTTAGTAGTTAGCTAGTACATGGCGAGTGAGAAGACAAACCGAATTCAACATTTTTTTTGCCAATAGTGCCAATGTTAAACCACGAGATAGAGTTTTGATCGCAGTAATAAATTTTGGTTTGTGATATAAGTATTCGGCGAATGATAAAATGTTAGGTCACGACAAAACTTCAATTTACATGGGAAATTTTAGTTCTATAATATTGATAAATTTTGGGATCGCAATGGGCAACAAATTGAAATCCTTCCATAACTTGCTAACTATGGATGATCATGATCGGGATTGATCCGTTTTTTGCCGCATCCGCTTCCAAATAAATATATGGCGGATTGGATCTACTGATTTTGGGCCTATAGCTAACCCACCCACGAAAGAAATTTTTGAGGCACCATCAGGTATTTTTGTTAGAGGAGAGCAAAATAGGATTTGAGGAGAGCAAAAACCCGTGTCAACTCACTAACCAGGGGTGATTCAATATATTTGTATGAGTCGCACAAAATCACCCTTACCAACCACACATTCTTCACCCCCCAACCCTAGTTAGCAAGTCGGCGAATTTTTCGCGACTTTTTACTTATTCACGAATAACGTTCCAATCGGACGTCCAACTGAAAGACCAACCCTAAGACGCGTATTATATAGGGTTGCCGTCCAAACCGCGAATAATTCGGACCGTAGCGAATTTTACCGTATCAATTCGGATTAGATATTAACCTTCATATATCTACTGGGCCCATAACCTAGAAGTTTTTAACCCAGATGAAAAGCCCATACGCACTCATTAACCCAAAACCTCCCTTTCTATTAATTGGCTAAATGTTTTTCTAAAAATTACTCTTGCGGAGGTTCGAACTCTGAACTTCACGCCAAACAGAAGAGTACCAAACCACTGCTCTACGAGTTTTTTTTTTTGAAAGACATAACAACATATATTAACTGAGAAGCATTACACAGATTAATACAACAGTTGGTATGATGCATCCAAATACAAAGCTAACTACATCAAAACCAACTAACATATAGCATCGCATGCTCCTAGTAGTTACAAGTGTCGAAGAGGAAGTCATGTGAGATAGACTAGAGCGAATCCATGAGGTAGAGAGCCAGATGACCAGGAAACCAAACCACTAAAACGTTGCCAAGCTCACGAAGATGATGGCAACCAGCCATTTAAAGAAATGACCAGGCAAGACTGAAATACATACTAAGGAACATCTGTAGCTTCTTTTAAGGCAAAAAAGAATAGCCCCGTACTGAAGAAACCAAACTCCGTCATCATCCAACCAGAACTCCAAGAGTTAGTTGTTGTAATATAGTGAATATATTATAAACATATACATAAACCATAAAATCATGCAACTCCCCTACCAAATGGGTTTTTTAATTGTTTAGCATACACCGAATTTTCAGTAACGAATTCATTTTCCTAAATCGAATTATACACGTACGTATGCTGTTCTGAATTACTGCCGAACAACGAATCGTTGACCGAATAGTTGACCGAATTTACATTACGTAAAAAACGAATTTACACGTACGTATGTCGTTCCAAACTTGTTCCCGTACCCGAATTGCTAACTAGGACCCAACGTCAAAAAAAAAAAAAAAAAAAAAAAAAAAAAAACAGGCTAACCGTCTTCTGCTCGTCACTATGAAAACTTAAAGTTTCCAGACTTCCTCTAATGCCTATGAGTTCCGTTTCTTTCCTAATAACCGCAACAATCCAGTATGCCGATGAGAATCGCTCAAATCTAAAGATGAATAGCAACACAAAATATTAAGATCGATGTTTATTTAATCACAATGAATACTAAATTTGTAAATAATAAGTACTCTTCAATCAACAAAATCTTCATCCATTTCATATAACAAGATAAATTTGATTAAGATTTTCTAAATTTGTAATCAATCAGAGGATATCACTATCTCTAGTCTACACAGACTCGAGAATCTTTTAGTGATCTTTGATTAAGATTTTCTAAATTTTTAATCAATCACATGATATCTCTATCTCTACACAGACTCAAGGTTCTTTTAGTGATTTTTTAATTTATATCGAACAAGCACACAAAAACCCATCTAACATTTAGATCAAGCAGCCATTATAATTCACTCGTTGAATCCAAAAAAAACAAAAAGGATGTTGATCATTTTTGTTTGTGGTTTCGTGTGCGGAGAACGTAGGCCTAGTAAGGGTAACACTGACCGACTCGCTGAATTATATAATTAAATCGTTTCTGGTTAACGAGTTGACACGGATTTCGCTCTCCCCAAATCTTTTTTTGCTCTCCCCCTCTAACAAAAATCCCATCAGGTGGGCCCCACTGGGTTGTCTCTTGTAGGATGGGACCGACCTTGGGTTCCTCGGTATGCACAGCAGCAGCACATGTAAAAAGCGCTGGATGCTATAGGTTTCGCATTATTCAGTTTCTGTCTTTCTGATAGCAATGGAAAGCAAACTGAAGGTAAAGTCCCCTCCCTCATTCAAAGTTCATGGATCACCACCAACAAGAAAAACCACTGTGAAAGAATCAAAGCAGCTACCTGAAACAAGCAACAAAAGTACACCAGCCAATTCATGTATGAAACTAGTCAAATATGTCTGGTTAAACGAGTCCAAGAACAAAAACTTTGTATTCTCTCCGTTCTCAATTGACGCTGGTTTAGGTTTACTAGCTTCTGGAGCAAGTGGTGAAACCTTAAAACAGATATTAGGCTTTCTCAACTCTGAAAGCCTTGACCATCTAAATTCTGCCAACTCTGAACTCATCGTTACGCGAAACAAGAGCTGAACCCAAACTTGCTTTCGTTGGTGGTGTTTGGATTGAGAAATCTTGTCCCATTAAACCTTCATTCAAAGAAGTTGCCAACGCAGTATACCAAGCTAAGGCCAAGGCCGTTGATTTCAAAAATAAGGTAAAACAGATTTTTTTTCTCCCCTTTACTGCATGGCATTCAGCTGCACATTTTTTTTTATTATTTTTTTTGTTTAGAATTACACTCTTTTTAATTTCAGTCTTGCAATCTATTTTACTCACAGAGGTAAAGAACAAGGTGAATGCATGGGTTGAAAAGAACACAAATGGACTAATTAAAGATCTTATTCCGGACGGAGCCATCAACAGAGGCACAAAATTCATACTGGCCAATGCAGTCTATTTTAAAGGATGTTGGGATAGAGATCAATTTAATCCACGTCGAACCAAGGAATCGAAGTTCTATCTCCTGGATGGGAAAACAACAGTACAAGTTCCCTTCATGATGTCGACCTTAGCAAGACAATACATTACTTGTTACGATCGTTTCAGAGTACTTAAACTCCCATACAAGTGTTCTGGAGCGCACGAAAATACTCGTCTATACGAACAAAGTGGTCTAGCTTTCTCTATGTATATAGTTTTACCTGAGCAACGAGATGGGCTCGGTGAACTTATAGCAAAGGTGAGTTCTGATCCCGCTGGTTTTCTGCATAGGTATGTCCCAGTAAATCAGAATTTGGTTCGGACGGGGAATTTTAAGGTTCCTAAGTTCAAAATCCTTTTCGATTTGGAAGCCTCAAGAGCACTCAAGGAAGCAGGTATTGTTTTGCCTTTTAATGAATCTAAAGCAAAACTGACGGAGATGTTGAATACTGGTACTCAGCTTCATGTTGAGCAAGTTTTTCACAAGTGTTTTGTTGAAGTTGATGAACAAGGAACTGAAGCTGCTGCCGCTTCTGCTTTCGCTGGGGCTTCTAGGTGTGGATATCAAGAGAGTTATCTTCCTCCTCGTGTCGATTTTGTGGCAGATCATCCTTTCATGTTCATTATAAGAGAGGTGCAAAGCGGGGTGGTGTTGTTCATGGGGCATGTCCTTAATCCTTTGTTGGATTCGCAGAGACGGAACCAGGATTTTATGTTTGGGGTGGCTAAAAAAAATTACAAAGTGGTGGCATCAATGTAAAAAATTTGCGGCCGAAGGCCGCCCGAATTTTTTTTGCGTTTTTTTTGACATTAGATAAATATGAATACACAAATTTATAGATGGCGAAATCACTAGTGGAATAAGGCATGATTAGCACAATCACCCCATTCAATAATATCACAGCCGTGGGCTGAAGCAGTCAAAGTCCAGCCCTTCACTGTCTTATTACAAATAAAAATCCGGAAATCGCCCAAACGCATCCTCCATCTGTGCTAATGCTAGCACCTAGATCGAGGATAAGTTTTCCCTTTTTCGTTTTTTTTAATGCCAACGCAACAAAACCAGAGCTTTTCCCATTTCATTACAAAACTCGTCTCTCTCTCTCTCTCTCTCTCTCTCTCTCTTCGTTTGCAACTATCAGATCTGATCTGAGCTGAAAAAAATCCAAACCTTTTCATCTAAACCCTGATATCCTAATCAAAAACCATATATCAGAAATCCAGATCTATCCAAATCCCCATTTCAATCTTGATTTTCATTGTTAAAATTCCAATTTTAACTTATCCAAAACCCTAATCTAGGTATATTTTGATTTTGATTTGGGGTTTTTCTTAAATGTTGTCTGTTTGCTTTATTAAGGTTGTACGTAGATCTGATGGGTTTGTGTTTTTCTTGTTGTTACAGTTTACCCTTAAAAAATTGATGGTTTCCTCGACGCTACCGACGCGATTAGGTTTATCATCTCGCTTTACTAGCTCAGATTCCGCTCTCTTTCTACCCACCGGTATTCCTCCACCTCCTTGTTGCCTTTCCTTTTTTATTTGTTTGTTTCAATTTATTACTGAATTCAGTGTTGTTGGTTTCCAGCCAACTGGTGAAAATGGTGCAACTCGAGCTCCCAACAAAGCTATCGTACTGCAAATCGACAGTAAATCAATTTAGTTGCTTGTTGTTTGTAGAATCTTATTCTAGGTGGGTTTACTTATTTCTTCGTGGATCCCGTTTGGTTTGATTCTGCAGATTTGGCATTATCCAATCTTTAGCCAAGTTTACTATCTACTCTGGCTTAATTTGAATTGAACATAATCAAGTCTTATACTAAATAGAAATAATGGGCTTCATTTTGTTTGAGCATCATAAGATTGGTCGAGCTGTGGAAATGCTTATTTTTCTCTGGGCATGTTGCAGGTGCTATCTGGCATTCATTGCATGACAGGTTAAGTAAAAGTTTCCTGGCAAAGGGCGTGCAGATGAAATATCATTGTTTTCAATAATTTATTTGTTCTTATTTTTACCCATCTTCTCCATTGAAGTTAATTGATTTACCTGGATTGGATCAAAGGATCGTGGATGATTCAATGGTGAGTTGATTTTAATCATATTATTAGTATATTTATTGACCGAGTTCCTGACCTTCTACTCGATGGTTGTTTCAGATAAGGGAGTATGATGAACGCATGTATTCTAGTTGTCTACCTGCTGCACAAGCACCAGAAATTTCTTCTTCCCGGGCACTTAAACAGATCAAGGAATATGATTCGGATTGTAAGTTTTCGTCTAAATTGAAGATGGATTAAAGCTGAAAGACCTTAGTAATGGCAGGTAATGATTATTCTTAGTAGTGTTTGTTTTTTGTTTACTGGGAAATTGTATACTGATAATTGCTAAACCCATTGGAGGGTTCTTTATTTTACCTGATTTCAGTTCTTTGTATATTCAGATTAGACTTCAATGAGTTTTCATTAGTTTGCTTTTCCTGCAACTCAGTAACACTTTGTTAGTTGTATTCTTAGCAGGTGGGTACGTATTAGCTCTTCAACGGGTGTGGACTGCAGTGACTTACTAGTATCTATTATAGGTGAGTTTTTCTCCCGACGTTCATGTCTTCTGATTACTTTGAAATTTGAAGACTTAAAATTCAGTGAGATATTCCACTATGGATAGGCATGTCTACAAGCCATTAAGGAAGAAGTTAAAGACTTTTGTTGTCTCTGCGTTTCTCAATTATGCACTTGCTTCAGGACTATTGTGTACGTGCCTTGCCTGCCAGCGATTTTAACCAAGACTGGATGACTGTATGTTGACATATAGGTACAACTCTGTTTTTCGACTCAAATATGGTTAAGTTAAGAATATGTAAATGCTTTCTATAGTGTCCAGTGTTTCTTATGTTAGAAAGTTTCAAGTGAGACAAAGTGGTGAAACATGTAGTTATATGGCCATGATTGAATAAGCTGGCTTACGTGTTATATTTGTATTTGATTGATTGTGTTTCGATTTAATTAGTGTTCAAGCATGATTTCGTTAGCACATACTTCTAGTCTCATATGTCTCTGCACACCTTCAATAGCTTCGGAACTGGGTCCATGCCACTTAATTTAACTAAAACGGCTTGTATTATTTGTTCGTTGCTACTCCAGAATAAGTATGCCAATACTCCCACTTCTGTAGCAAGACAACATGTATACCAGAACAACAGAACGACTAGTTTAATTTGTAGGATAGTTACTCTTGGTTCTTGTTTTCTATATGTGCATCACCATCTTTTGGATATCCTCTGCAATTCTGGTTTCTTGCATTTATATGGATGTTGATTTGATACGTAATAACTCTCTTTTACTGGAATTAAGTTTGATACTGTTTCGTGGTGTTTGCTGATTGCAGCTTTCGACTGTCAATGGAAACAATACTTGAAGGTATGGAGATGAGCACAAGCTTGTAGGGTTTTCGGTTCCTTAGCAAGCAATTATTTTCTTCGTGGAGAATGGTTACGATCTTTCACCTTCCCTTTTGTTCATTTTCTGGTTGGAAATATCTTTGTGAGATCATTCCAAGCTTCTTTGTTAACTTTTGTTGTTTGCAGATGTTTCAGTAGTTGAACTTCAATTGCAAGACAGTGATGAACACTCAAAGTTCAATTGCTTGACAGTGACAGACCCTCAGAGCTTGCTAGAAGATAGAAAACTACAGAATGGTTTGGTTCAATTCAAGTTCAGGCCCTCAAAGTTACCGTCATACAGTTACAAAATGTATCTCACAGTTGCAGGCATCCAAAGTTATCGTTTTTTTTTTTTTTTTTTGAAGTGTATTACATGCATGACAGTGGTAAAGCTGAAAATATTTAGGTTTGGTGTTTGCCGAGTTTTTTTTCCGTTGATTTTGAACCTATTTTGGTGAATTCTGGTGTAAAGTGCGATGAGTTTAAGTTTAATTAAAATGTGATGGCTTCAGATGAATGAAAATAGTTTTGTTTCAGATTTGTCAAATTTTATGAATTCAGGTCAGTCAGAATGATTCAGCTGAGTTAGAATCGACCCAGATCTTTGCTGAGCTGACTGGTGCCTTTTTTTTTATTATTATAAAATTGAAGCGAAAGCACAGTGTCTGACTGTGAGTTAGAAGGACAGCAAGAAACTGTACTACACATAGGGCAGATACAATCTGTGCTATAGAAATAGCACAAAAAAGTTAGCACAGTTGGGACTACAGTTTAAAACTGTACTATAAATGAGAATAGTACAGTTTATGGCTGAGCTAAAACGGACGATTTCCACTAGTGAATAACGCGTGCGAAAATGAATACTCTAGTGCCGGCATATGCATATGTTATCAGTCATATGCTTGATAACAGGTATACTGGTGTCGTGGCCGTTGGTATCGCAACAACTAAGTGGTAACCTAGAATCAGAAGGCTAAAAGAAAGAACATTTGTTAAGGTTTTAGAAATAGGACGCTCAACAATGACTCAATTGATGGGCTATTTCTAAGATTGGGGTGGCTAAAAAAAAAAATCTTGGAAATTAGCATGGCCAAGTAGGCCTTTTTTAGATTTTGGGGGTGGCTATAGCCACCCTCAGCACCCCGCCAGTTCCGTCCTTCGTGACATGGGACCATCTCCCTAGCTTCCCTTCTCGACTTCTTATCGAGCATTTTTGTTAGATTGAAATTTTAATTTAGTTTGCTCAAAACTCTGGAATATCATATTTTTTCCGGCAATTGATTGCTTTAGTCCGCTTGTTTTTGGTATGAACGGTTTATACACCCGTCATGAACAAGAATTTATACTGTTTATCATTGCCCAGCAGCCAACAATTTGTGATCCCAACTCAAATTACTTACTTATGTTTTACCCAATATTACCTTCAGGTTTTGCCCAATGCCATTGAGTGAAACATGACGGGTCATGGTCTGCGCCAAATCCAAATGTATGAACTGGAATCTGGAACTTTGAAATTTCAATAAGGTTGATTGTGTTCAGGAAAGAGTCTTGCCCGTCAGATCATAGCAGTATCAATTCTCTCCTTATTCTTCTGAATTGCAGAATGGGCCAGGCCTTCAGGTTTCAGGAATCATGTCAGTCTTCTAATGTATCAATTTTATCACCAGCATGTAGATTCAGGAACAATAGCTTGAAGACTATAGCGGCAGTAAGGACAAGTAGTACCATAAGAAGCCAGCCAATTACCAATGCATTCAGTATGAAAAGCATGACCACACGGTAATAATCTTAACATATCTTCATCTTCATATTTCGTTAAACAAATAGTACATGTTTCTGATACGTTAAAAGGAGGATGTTAAAAGCGCACTCTTCTCAATTGGTTCAGACAAAGCTCCGGGCCCGGATGGTTTCACAAGTAAATTCTTTAAAGACTTCTGGGATCTTACTGGTGAAGCTATTTGGAGCATGGTTGTTCACATCTTCTCTGGTAATGACCTTTGTCCTCCGCTGAACCACACTAATTTGGTTCTCATTCCTAAGAATCAAAACCCATGTTTACCGGAACATTTTAGACCTATTGGTTTATGCAATGTGATTTATAAAATCATCTCTAAGATCCTGGTAAACAAGCTGCGACAGGTTATACAGAGCATCATTTCCCCATTTCAGAGTGCCTTTGTCCCGAATAGAGCTATTCACGACAACATTGCTACTGCAGCGGAACTCTTTCACCATATCCGCACTGCTAATGTTACTAGTACTTCAAAAGTTGCTATGAAGATAGATATCAAGAAGGCGTATGACACTCTTGACTGGGGATTCATTAGGAAAACTTTGTTGGTTATGGGCTTCCCAGTGGTCTTTATCAATTTGATTATGAAATGCATTACTTCTGTCTCCTACTCGGTTACAGTTAATGGCACCCCTCATGGCAATATAATTCCAACAAAGGGGACTACGGAAGGGAGACCCTCTCTCTCCGTACATTTTCATTCTCTGCGCTGAGGTCCTCTCGGCAAATTTGGCAGTCCAACAAGCGGCGAGAAAATTACAGGTTCTGAATATTTCCAGGAATTCATCTCATATTTTGCATTTGATGTATGATGATGAACTTTTGATTACATTTAATGCAGACCAACAGATGGCTCACAATTTGGCCATTCTTCTTAATAAATATACTGCGGCTGCGGGTCGACAAATCAACAAGGCCAAGTCTCAGATTTTCCACCACCCTAAATTGAGTGATGCCCAAGCATCATGGCTGACCCAATTCTTCAGAATCAGAACTATTCATCATGTCCCGCTTTATTTAGGAGTGCAACTGTGTTTTGGAAGGAACCAGAACCGTATCTTCACTCAACTCATCAATAGATTGGAAAGGAAAAAAAAGGGTTGGATGAAAAAATGTCTGAATCAAACAGGGAGATTGGTAATGATCACAACCTCTTTAACTCCGACACTAATCATGTTATGCAGATTCAAAGACTTCCAGTTCATATTATTGACAAAATCGACAGAATTACAAGAAACTTCTTCTGGGGTCATGATGAAAATTGAAGGAAAATGCATACCATTGGTTGGGAAAAAATTGCTAGAGCTAAAGATGACGGTGGGCTTGGTATTAAAATGAGCAGAGAACATAATGATGCCCTGATTCTGAAGAGAGTCTGAAAAATTTATTCCCAGCCGCATCTTAAATGGAGTATGCTCTGCATTTCTAAATATCATGGAGCACCATTAAGCTTGCCTGTCCTTCCATCACCTCCGGACTCTGCTAGTTTAATATGGAAGGGGCTGGCTAGAGCGTCTTCAGTGTTTAATGGTTTTTGTTTTTCCAGAATTGGAGATGGAATGAACACGACCATTAGCGATTTTTAGATACCAGATCATTGCCCTATGCTGAACCCGGTTCAACTAGAGAGACCCACCTTGAACGTCGCCTCCTTGCTTAATCCAGGTTCTAATTCTTGGAACCATCAGTTGATCTCTCAAACCTTCCCTATACAGGTTGCTCAGACTATCTTCGGAATACATATACCAAACTCTGCTTCGGAAGATACGTGGATCTGGCCATACACAAAATCAGGGGAATATTCTGTCAAGACAGGGTACCAGATTCTAATGCTCAAACATCAACCAGAGTCTATCCTCCACGCGGTGACACAACCATTAGACAAGAAAATAAGGAAGTTGTATTGTCCACCAAAAATCAGACTTTTCATCTGGAAAGTCACTAGAAAGGGATTAACATCTCTTGACCTACTACACAGGAGAAGCATTACTACTAACAACATTTGTGTTTATTGCAGCACTGCGGTAGAATCTATTGAGAATCTATTATTCCAATGCCCGAGATTCGTACTCATTTGGAACATCATCTTTGTTAGGGCATTGTTCGGTCAAACCCACTAGCGTTGGTATGTCAAGCTAGTTGTCAGTTTTAGGTGTCAAAATTCAATTCTTGATTTAGCCTACTAGAGTTTAGATTTCGGAAATGGGATATAGACAGAGTAGTAGAGACCTTGAAGACGAAGACTGTGAAGACAAAGAAGACATCAATTATTCTTCATCGACAAAAGGTTAGTAGGAGTTATGACTTTATGGATATTCTTCTATTTCTACTTTCTCTATTCTTTCGAAATATAGTCGACTACTTTAGTAGTAATGTAGCGATTGAGATCGTGTTCTTGTGTAACATGGCTTTATGTCATGACCAGTATTTGATCCCACGAATACTGTGAATCAAGAACATATGAGATAGATTCGACGCCATATGACCATTTCAATAGTTTGCTTGCAAACTGTTATGTTGGATATGGATGAATCTAAGGAGTACTCTTGAGCAAAGAGTCCATGGATCATAGCTGAGGACATTCTCATGTCTAAGTTCTGGCTCAGCCCAGTTCTTCCAGCGGATTCAGAGTTTGACCAAAATTTGACTTGGACGGTACCCGAACCGGTTTCGCGTACCTGGTCCAGAAATCTCCTGTGTCGCATTAGTACACGAACCTGTACGTGTACCTGACGCAGAGAAGTTTCTGGAAAGTCAAATTGCGTGAATATCTTCTAGATTTTCACTTTGAGTCAAATTCCAACTCCTTTATCTCTTAGATGGACTTGTGTGAAACATAAATACCTTTTGTGTTCCATCTAACGATCCTCAATGAGTCAATAAGATAAGATTATCTCTGGTCTGTTGGATTCCTATCTTGAAGTGTTTTTGAGCCAACAAAACACTTGGCAGATAAATCTAAAAAGGAATTTCAATTGAGATTAATCTGTATTACTTGGTTGGCAAGTTTAGGGTTTCCTTAACTTGTGGGACAAGTAATTGATTGCTTAATTCCAAAGCAACCTATCTTATTGAGTGCTATAAATAGAGGTGTCTACGGACAAATACCGCAAGCATCAAGCATACGTGAAGGTCCTTAGGGAAGGTAGCGTAAACTCTTTTCACTTCGGTGAAAGCTTGTTGTGGTATAGTCATCCTCTATAGGTTGCAGCTCCTCTGGGAACTCCCTACGACTATAAAAGACTTCCTTAGAGAGTTGGGAAGCACAGGTAGATTGATCCCTCAGCGGTTGATCAGAATCACCTGTAACCTCAGTAACCTATCCTAGTTCTTGTCTATTCTAAAGTCCGTCTCTTCTGCTATACGGCTATTCAAGAACTAGTTAAGTTACGTAAAGGTTTGAAAGGTAGCAACGCACGGCTGCACTCGGTGTTGTAAGACCTAGTTGGCTCCAGTTATACAAGTTCCTTAAGTGGTTCTTCATCTATAACTGAGGTAGATACAGATTGGGCATTGCGAAGTTGGTTTGCGTGTCAGCCCCGATTTGTGAAGTAGATTTCCGTATGACCTGGATTTGACAATCCGAAGGAAGTCATCTTTGTTTATGGTAAACTGATAGAGGACAGTTACACCATAAGTCAACAGTTTTGGTTTAAAACCCAGTATTGCTGACAAAAGCCTTTGGCATCGGTCAAAGCAACTCCTAGGCCTGTAACGGACGTCAGCTAGGGGAATCAAGTGCGTGACGATCTGTGGGGGATCCAGAGACGTAAGGAAGGCGACAGTAGCCAATTCGCTTGGAGGGCTTGAGTTGGTCTCTGCTACATCCCAGACCGAAGTCTTATAGTAGGCTAGTGTTTGTAGTCAGTTTGTACTGGGCGGTGTTCAAAACTGGACGAGGTCCCGAGGTTTTTACTGCAAGGCAGTTTCCTCGTTAAAAAACGTTTGGTGTCTTGTGTGCTTTTACTTTCCGCATTATAACTCTGATTTATAATTAAAGCACCAAGTAGTACGTTATTACCTAACTGTCGAGACTACTCCAGTTAGAGGTTTGGATATTGATTTTTGAGATCGTCCAAACTCTATACCATAAGACTCACGAGCCAAAACGAAAAGTTGGTAGTATTTCGGTACCCCTCCTTTTTCAATCTTCAACCAATACAAACAACACATCAGACAAATGTATTTTGACTGTCTTCAACAACATCATTCCATCAATATATAGTTCTTCTTACAGCTACAGATTCAGGATGAGGAGAGGGGCCTTCTAATGTTCCCGGTTTGGCACATTTGGCTAGACATAAATGCTAAGATGTACTCAAACAAAAGCTCCACCCCGTACCAAACAGCTCAACTAGCAATTACAATGTGGAAGGAATATGTTAGGGCGCAAATTCATTTAGCTCCATACTCCCCTCATGATATTTCGCAGCAGAGAATTGAAAGAGGTAATTCGTCTAGACAAGCAATTGATGTGGCTTGGGAACTTCCTCCCCCAGACTGGATCAAAATTAACACAGACGGAGCTGCAAAAGGACAACCTGGTCTGGCGGGTGCTCGAGTTATCAGTAGATATTCCAATGCAGAAGTTATTCAAGCGATGGCAGCTCCAATTGGGAATGTGACGGCTATTGTGGCTGAGACCTGGGATCTTCTTCTAGCAGCACGAATGGCGAACCAATTCAATTTGCGAAAGGTCTGGTTTGAAGCTGACTTCAAAAGTCTTGTGCAGATCATTTTGAAGGCTGAATCAATACCATGGTACTTAGAACACATGGTTAAGGAGATTAGATCTCTCATGGGTGGTTTGGATCACTCCTGAATCACACATGTCTACAGGGAGGCAAATCAAGCGGCAGATGCGCTGGCTAATCAAGCGGTTACCAGAATTCTTCAGAATCCAACAAACCCAACTGGTTATGTCTGGGACTATATAGCCCCGTGCTTCCTTCATCAAATACTTGTCTCGGATAAATTGGGTTTTGGTAACACTAGGATTGTAAACTCTAATGTTTTATCTGCTTGATTTTTAATAATATGCCAACCTTTCAAAAAAAAAAAAAAAACTCACCTGGACAATCGCTTCTCTTACTTTCAGCATAGAATCTTCTTCTCCTAACATTCTTCTCTCTGGATTTCAAATTTAAATGGTACGCAGAAACCCTAACTCTTTTTTTTTTCCTCCAACAGCAACCAGCAGTAAATGTTCCAGCATTTGATCGAATTCCACCCAATTGACCATATATTTGACCGACTTGGCATTTTATTTAGCCGATTAACGCGCCCAACCAGCATTTTCGCACACCCCAAATTAGCGTATAACCTGTGCTAAGAAACAACCAAACCGGCACTTCTTGTCAAAGTTAGACTGTAACCAATATTGGTGGCGCCTTAACTCACAAATTGACTGCCCCATTATATAAAACCCCCCAACTAATTTCTATGTCACGATCACACTGTCGTACCTAAAACCTCCATCACTGTCATACCTGACAAAGAAGAATAAGAACGGAAGATGACAGTATATGAATTTATGCAGAGGAATTCTCTGGAGAAGTTTAACGAGATTCAAAAAGCCATTGAACAGGTGCACATAAATTCTCTGTTGTATTCCTTATTATTAAGGGGTCGATAGTTTTCTCTTGTATTGCACTCTTTGTGTATGATAAATTGCCCCAAAGATTGTTTGTTCACATTACTGTTACTTTATCTGATGATTCGATTGTCTTATTTTTCTATTTGCTGGTGATTTATAGAATACCCACGACAAATATACTGAAAGAGCTGCTTTTGAAGCACGATTTGAGCATGTTTCGGAGGGCTGTCTATCAGAGTGAGGCAGCCAAAAGCATACCTAACTTCTGGTTAATAGCTGTGCGTGAGCTATCCTCATTTTATTTGTTTAGTAAGTTTCTGTTTTAGTACACATTGAATAATTGTTTCCAGATTAGTCGATATGTTTGTTGTATTGACATCTCTGTTTGGCATTTCAGTTCTTAAGTCATCCTGCGCTTGGCCTCCTCTTGAGCGAAGAGGATCATAAGGTTAAACTTCTTATCTTTGAATATATGAATATTTCCTCTTATTACTTGTATGTGTTTACTGTCTAATGGCCGAAACTTGACAGTTTTACTTCTTCAATGCATGTCATTTACATGTCGATATACGTTTTCGAGTTTCTGAGTTACATGGATGTTAAATATACTCGTACCGATGACAAAATAAATGTCTACATGATTACTTTAGTACGTCTCTTTTTTACCTTTCCAGGTGCCGAGTCTGTTGTCGTTTACCCTTTTGGTTAATTCCATCCATGAGTTTTGAATTTCAACAAACATGTTTTTCTTGATTGCAGAAATTCAATGAGAACCCGTACTTCGAAAATGCAAGTCTCACAAAGGCATTCTCATTTTCTCCCTCTGGAGGGACTTGCATAAGAGGTCCCAGTATCAACTGGAAGGAGGGAATGGTATAGAAATTTGTTTTCATTAGCTCAAAATGAACTCTTATATTACACAGGTATATTTATCAGTTTTCCTTTTCTTCTCAAGGACATTACAACTGGACCTCGACATGCGATTTTTATTAAACGAGGAGACAATCAGAAGGTTACCGAGTACGGTACAAGGTTAGTATTCTTATCAAGCCTGGCTTCAAACTATATTACAGATGAGAGGTGTATGGTTCACTTTATCGCACTATCACTACAGAAGGGATAGCCATTTTGGTCCTACATGCATTTTACTAAAACCCAACTGGACTTTCCAATCTTTTTTAGAAATCCACATATCATTAAGTCATATTGACACTAGTAGTTCTCATACATTCACTCGTTCATGACCTGCAGCATCAAAATGTTAATGTTGTGTTCCCTTTGCATATGCAGGCATTTGTCGAGGTAGTATGTAAGTACATATGACGGCTGTAATTCTGCCTTCTGTTTTGAACCATTTTTAATCTCACTCTCGCAGGACTTTTTCCTCTACGTTGTGCTTGATTATAGTTAAGTTACTGGTACTTCTTAAACCTGCATGAAATATATGATGAGATAGCTACATGAAATGTAGAACCTTAAATGCCAAATTTCCTACCAAATTTTCAATGAAGGGTTGAATGTTAGGGTTTCAAGTAACTTACAGATACTGCTTAAACCTGGATGAGGTGTATGATAGGGTAAATTGAAACAACCAATTTTACGCCTTGTGAAGCTTTATTGTGCATGAAAACTTCATCATGCCTGTACACGTTTTGTATTTTCGAGCTTCAAGGGATCATAAAAATTATAGCTACTGTACATGTATGCAGTTTTTTAGTTGCTAATGCTTAGGTTACTGGTTCATGGTTTCTGTATGCTGTTTTGCAGTTCAGTTGTTAAGATCCTCATAATTCTGATCAGTGTAGAATGTTGAATGTCTGCGATATGCATCACCTAACCTTAAATTGTAGTTTACTCTATAATCTAACTTTCAACACATCTTCCCTTGGCAATCTTTGATCAAATATTTTATGGTAGGTTAAATACGTGATATAAATCCGCTTGGTGTCAGCTTCTTCACCTGGTTTAGTAACAGCGAGGACCTTGAAGAGAGACTTCATGACGAGGTAACTCCTTGTTTTCAAGATTGGAAACACTTAGTTTCTTGGTTTAAACAAGTACACCTTTCTGTTCCGACCGATTTAAAGAAAGGGGTTCTAGTATTTTAGTCCTTATTTTGGTAAACCTGTATGCAGTTAATTTAGATAGCTTTTTCATGGCAGGTGGCGGAGCTAATTAGTTACTTTTGTCTTGAGACTATTTTTTTTTGCTTTTGTGTGCTGTCATTCACCAGATTAACTTCTTTTGGGATTGCAGAAAAAAAAAAAAAAAAAACTTTCTATTTTTACATGTCTTATTCGTTTTCCTTCTTTGTCTTAACTTTTCCGAAGTAGATGTTTTAAAACTTTAAGTTGAATGTGTCTTCTCTATTCATTGTCATTGCCAGGAGGAGGAAAATGATGAAGATGAGGAATGACAAAGCATTAGGAAAGAAAAGTAAAGCTGTATGTATAAACTATTATGATGGTTAAGGAAGTCCGGGTGCAGAACTAATTATTTACCGGTATAGTTTTCCTTCTGGTTTTTATGAAGCCAACGTAGTAACAGTAGATGATTCTGTGTTGCCTAATTTAGACCATGCTTCTGACTGAGTAACCCCTTTTATAAGGTAATTATGAGAAAGCATACTTATTTCTTCTGTCCTCTCGTTAATAAGTAGATTTTAAGGCACATTTCTGCACAGCTAAGTTAACCCTAAAATTTGCTTGAAATAACTAGGAGTATGAACTGCAATGGTTCAGACTTTGGATGGATTTTGGTTCATTGTATTTGGGTGATTCGTCAAGAACCGCTGTAAAACTAAAACCATGTTCCTGCAATAGCAGTATATCCGCAATGATGGGCTTTCCACCGAATGGATTAGCCCAGTTGGTAATCCCCATTTGGCTAGGAAAGAGCAATAGAAAGTACACAAGGAATAGAAGAGCCCAAGTTACAAGCGCGTATTCAAGGACAAAACTAAACCATTACAAACAAAACTGAAAAAACATAACAAAAACCTTTAATCCAGTGAATAAAACAGATCCTCCCAATTAGTCGTTAATTGAGTGAATAAAACTGTTCTGAACGAATAAGTTGATGAACTCCAAAAGAAAATTGCACTCTTCACTTCATCAATAAAAAACTTTGTGCTCCTTCAAGATTTCTTGACCATAACCTTTATATTTCTCTCTCCCCAAATGGACCAAGCAGTTGGGAAGAAAAAAAAAAACAGATTTTCCTTCCTCTATTCCTTCTCCTTTTCGCAAGTTGTGCATCATATCAAATTTTAGAATTTTGTGTGAAGGGAGCATTTAAAAGTACTGAGAGGGATTTTAAATGTTCTAGAATTTCTTTTTTTCTGACGGTTCAAAAGTTCAGGTCAGGATCATCGGTTAGAATTCTTGGCAAAAGGAAAATGGTCCTTCAGACCTTACATGACATGTAAGGTGGACCACAGACCACCTAACACTAACACGCTGACATGTGAGGGACAACCTAAATCCAAAGTGCTTTTAGAGAAAAGTATAATTAAAAAAATTTAACAAAACACACAATTAAAAAACATTACCAAATATATATTTTGAAAGTGCTTTTAGAAATAAAAAAGCAATATCAAACCCAGCCTTAAACTTTGGTATTTTACATAGGGAGGAGCGTTCATAATTACTATCTTCTATATGGTATCGTCATCCCTTACATTCACCTCCCTACCATCCCATACACTCTAAGGAACAATCCTTTCTGCAAATAAATAGTACTCCAAAAAAATTCTGCATCCAATATAACATTAGAATGTGCTTATTAATCTGTAACGTGGCGCATATAGGGGAGGAACGCAGGAACACATGCATATATAACTAGCATTGTTACATAACAGGAACTTTAGAAGAGGGAAAAATTGAATTTGATCTTCCCTTCCATGGAATCCTGCATGCATGTGGAAAGATCCAACTTCGACATTTTCAGGTCAGGATCATCAGTTAGAATTCTTAGCAAAAGGAAAATGGTCCTTGAGACCTTACATGAACTGGACCACAGACCACCTATAACACAAACAGACTGACATGTGCGGGGCGAGTGAGAGCCAAGAATGAGTCACTTCTGTGTCTAACGGACCTTTCCCAGTCAAGGATAATATAATCCCCAATTTCTCTCGGATTCCATCCCCGGTTTTCTGTTCTCATTAAACAATGAAAATATATAGACATCCATTTCTTGTCCAGGTTTTGGAGGCGTTCCTGTGTTACTGATGACATGCCGAATCAAATTGGTGTTGTAGGTCTGAGCATTATCAGCCGGAGTAGCAGCTGTTTCCTTAGCCGCTCCCTTTGAAGGCCATCCTGTCACAGTAATCATGATTTTTATAGTCCGAATCAAATTGGTGTTGTAGGTCTGAGCATTATCAGGGTAATCACTTGAACTGACTTGCCAGTATACTTTCTCCCTCCCTCTCTCTTTGGAGCATGGATGGACTATGACTTTCTTAAGGGTAACTGAGAGTTATAGGGGACTTTTTTTGCCTTGGTTTTGGGACACTTTGATTTTCATTTCTTACGCTTCCACATTTTTTCCCTGATTTTGCACAAGAGATATTTTAAAGAAAACGCGAATCAGAAGTTCCATTTTGGTTAATGAAGTGTGATATTTGTAGTTTCTTGATACAGTTTGCCAACCTATTTTGGAAGAGTCGCCAGGAAATAAAGTAGTAATTCAAAATGAGTTCTGAGTCAAAAGTGGGACTTGAACGCACAGTCTTTCACAACATTTCAGTCTAATTATGGTTTTTGATCAGTACCCATGTAAGTGCAGGCTCCATGTAGAATGAAGCTGTCTGACTATTCACTCGCATTCTCTTAAGCAGTGGCAGTATCTCTGTACAGACACTGATTGCTGTCTTATAAAGAGGAATCTACTATTCCTCGTTACTGGGATAGTAAAGTTACTGGGAGGATCCAGGAAACTCGCACCATCATTGTCATGCAAAATACTAGCAAAACGCAAAAAAGATTTCCTAAGCTAATTATAAAAAAAGCATATTAAGTTGAGATGAGAAAACCATACTTGGGTTCTTGGTAGTCGAATGCAAATGATTGTAGAGTCTGGCTGAAAACATGGTTGACTAGGCTGAATAGCCGAACAATCCACATTTCCAGAACTGCATGCCCAGTCCAAAGCACTCTGCAAGTCTAACTCTGAAGCTGTTGACGAAGCTATACACCATGTTCCATTTGAACTCGTAGCGATTGCAGCAGCATCAAACTAGTCTAACGGACCTTTCCCAGTCAAATCCAGAGTATAGATACTAGTTTGATCTGGATAATATAATCCTCTCGGATTCCATTCCCGGTTTTCTGTTCTCATTAAACAATGAAAATATATAGACATCCATTTCTTGTCCAGGTTTTGGAGGATGATTTCTATAGTCCGGAAGCTTAAAGCAGATAATGCGAAGTAGAGAGCATCAAGCATGTTTGTGTAGATGAGACCAGTATTTGTTTGGATCAATAACTTCCGAGGAAGACTGGAACAACGCATAGTCCAGAGAAACATAAGCATAGTAAGGATAAATGTCGATCATGAAGCCAAGGGGATTGATTTTCTGCGAGAAATTCCAACAAAGGTTTTAGGAAGAAGGCATGGCTGGGTGCTATTAAAAGCTCCCTCCAGCCGAGGAGGGAAATGAGACTCCGAGTGAATGGGTAGTTGATCTTTCTGTGAAGTCCAGCTTTCTTTAAAGCTGCCTGGACATTTTTCATGGCAGGTACGTACAACCAAGGCTGATACATTGGCTGAGCTAGCTCTCGGTTATGTAGCCGGGTAGTAGTAAGGTAAGATTTGGTTCTTTAACCAGGTGTCTGCATTGGACTGAATGAAACTGGGAAAAATGGCATCATAAAGTCTAAGCTACTTAATGTTTTGATTTTTCTAGCTTGGCTACTTTATCTGGGGTAGGAAGATCATCAGCATTTGCAAATTCCATAAATAAATAGACTTTCCAGTTGCAATTAAAACCTTGCAAGCTGTCCCTCCTGAGAATCAAGTCGAAATGTAACAGATTTTCCATTCTATCATCTATTTTTAACAAATTTGTTCTGTACTCTCTTGGGATTTTTTCTATTTTCTAGATAAAAACCTGCGCTATGCAATTCGTATGAAACTTAAGAAATTTCAGCCATCTAACCTTTTAAGCGTCTGCACACATGCTTCTGGTCATGGGCAAAATCCCTGTTAATTTTCTGAATCTAAGCAGTTTGGTTGCACGGCCGGCAATGCCCATCTCATACACATACATACATACACATCAGGCAAATGAGCTTCTTATAAGGACTCTGTTAATGATAATGATTTGAGAGATCGTGTTTTCTTAGTGGGCATTAAAAGATGCAACAGAATGCAAGAATCATCTGTATTAATGGACGAATAGGAAAGGCATCCTGTTACAGGAAAATGTGCTGAAGAATGCTGGAATTCATGACTAGTAAATGTAGCCCCATTCCCCTGGTTAGCCAGCCTGACTAGCAAATACAAAATGTCCTAAACTAAATGAGGTTGTCAGCCTTGTTATGGTTCACACTTGAGTCAATAGGCAAGTAAAACCCCTTTCTATATAGTCAAGAAGGCAATAACCAAAGCTGCTGCAATTCCGATTCAAAACATAGACTACAAGTGATCAAATTCTAAGCAATAACAATTTGACAATAGGTACATCTTTAAGATTTCTGCGCCAAACTACTATAATGGAACTCGAATAACAGAAAAACAACACTCTACAATGTAAATCAAAGTACATATAAAAGATAGGGGGTGAAATAGAGACTCTGCTGCCAGAGGTAACAAACAGTGTAGAACAAAGTCACTGAAGAACTCAGCTAAAGACCAAATGTATCAAAAAACCCACCTTTCATTTCAACTAAATGGCCAAAGAAATTACAGAAACTTGTTATTTCAAGTACAACCCAAATCTCAAAACAGAACAAACTAAAAATCTTAAGAGCAAATGAGAGAATAGTTTCAATCACATTTCATTAACCATCTTACAGTCCTTTCTAATCTCTCCTTGAGTTCCAGTTAAGGGACTTATATTTCCCATTT
>JAJJMA010331126.1:84086-115802 GCA_023529015.1 Papaver nudicaule
GTTTTGCAATTATACTGTATGATAAAACAGGTGCTAGAAGAGAATGCAGATACGGATCAGGGAATGCCTCTTGTCCTTTAGATGTCGAGGTCAAAGCTTTTTTGGAGGTGGATAGATGGATCAATGAATTGAAGCTAAGTTATTTCAAAATTCAAAGTGATTGCAAGAACCGCGTTGAGTTTGTTAATGGAGATTCAGATATTACATCTGTTCAACCTTGGTGGGCGTCTACAAATATCCAGAATTGTGTCAATGCTTTTGCTTTACATCAGTGTGCTAGTGTGTGTTTTAAAAACATGAAACTTATTCCGTTAGTAGACAAAATAGCTAAGTTTACTAGATTCAGGCGTGTTGGTTTTTGTTCCACCGAGTTCATGCCAAGAGTGCAGAAACTCTCCTTTTTTGTTCAAGCAGACAATGGGTCTGACTTAATGTTCGCTGTTGTAAACTCTGGTTCTAGTTAATGCAATTTCCGTTTCATCAAAAAAAAAATTAAAATTTAAAAATAACTTGCAGAAATTAAAACTCAAAATTAATTGAAAGAGAAATCCCCCTACCTCAAAAGCAAACGAATCCTAGTTGAATCAAGAGTGTAGA
Source organism: Papaver nudicaule (assembly GCA_023529015.1). Classification (NCBI taxonomy): domain Eukaryota; kingdom Viridiplantae; phylum Streptophyta; class Magnoliopsida; order Ranunculales; family Papaveraceae; genus Papaver; species Papaver nudicaule. Next base: position 84,684 of record JAJJMA010331126.1, read on the forward strand.
TTGTTCCTTTGAATTTGACTTGAAAACCAAAATTCTCCATTCTCTCGTAGTGGTGGTGGTGAAGCACTAGTTAATAGAAGGAGAGGGTTTTGAAATGAAATTAATGGTGTGGTATTCAGATTTATAACCAAAATTTCTTCTTTTGCTTGAATGTTCCTGACGATCAGTGGAAGGAGGGAAGGAAAAAGAAGGAAAGGAAATTCTTTTACAGTTAGACTTCAGTTTGAGAAAGATATAAAGAGTTCCCTAGCCAGCTGCTCATGTACGTCACGTGGCACACACACTCAAACCTTGTGTGATCCATGACATTCTTTGTTTTTACACCTTGGCACTACTAAGGGATAACTTTCTTGTCTAAAATACCTACACTAGGTTTGAGTCACTCACCACAGCTATGATATCCGATAATAGGGTGGACACGCATATTGCACAAGTTCTAATTTCCAAAACAGGTTGGATTCGGACTCAAATCCCAGAGAAAAATACGTCGGTGTCACAAAACCATCCCTGTTATCCAACGTTAAAAAGCGCCTTGTTTTGAAAATGACAACGTTACCAAATTTTGCTGAAAAAATGTTTAAAAGAAGTTGGAAAATGCAACCTCTCTGATTCTTTTTTTCTTGATGCTCGGTAAGCTTGGACATGATATTGTTGTCTTTTTGAAAGACTGAAGAACTACTTAGCCAGTCATGACGAATGTTAATGTATGCAATTTATTTTCACAGTTTGGAAAATCTTCATCCTTTGTTTCGGATTCCTTTTTTCAGTTTGGATTTTTTAGTCTCTGGTGTTCGTTCTCTTTAAACGTATGGGCTTTTTCTGTGGGTTGTCCGCCTTGAAGATCTCTTGGTCTTCACACCACAAGAACCCGTGGTGCTGTGGCATTTGTTGTTTGTTGTGCGCTCTGGTCTTCTTGGAAGCTTTACTTAGGCGTCTCCTTTTTTCATGGTTTTTATGTTTATTTCTCTCCGGTAGTATAATATATATTCTACTTTGTAATATATATTCTACTTTGTCTATGTCTAGTTGTGTCTTCTAAAATAGTTGGGGTCATGTATTTGGGTCCACTGATGGTGGCTGAGCTTGTAACTACAACTCTGTTTCTCTCCTTTCCTTAATAATACTGACCGACCTTTCAAAAAAAAAATAAAAAAAAATCACAAAATAGGGTTTGTTATTCAGAAAGGGTTGGAGTTCAGCTTATCACTAGGCTTTCATCTAACTTCTCGTACACCGATTACGGTGAAGATGAATAATCAACATTATTTTCCTAATGAAGTTATAATAAATTTTTATTTTGAAATCATAATAAGATTTTGTTTTCCAAATGTATGCATGTAAAATGTATATTTTGTTGTTGTGCAAAAATATGGAGATACTTGCACACAAACAATATCAATCATCCTCATCAATTAGAAACGAAAAAACCTCACATATTTGCAGAAAAAAACTTTACGAAAATTCCCATTAATTACCGAGATTTTCATCTTTATGATTTCCATTACAAATATTCCTATTAATTAGATTTTCAAAAGATTAATGAAGAAATCATAATAAGATTTTCTTTAACAATCAAAATAGATTTTCTTTTCCAAATGAAGGCATGTAAAATGTATATGTAGTGTTTGTTGTTTGTTGTATAAGGAGGGATGCCTACACATAAACAATATCACCAATCTTCATCCGTTGGGGGAGAAAAATCACAAATTTAATGCAAAAAAAAATACGTTAAACAAATTCTCATTAATTATTGAGATTTCCTTTTTTTATGATTCTCCATAAAAAATCCCCATAAATTAAATTTCAAAGAAATAATGAAGAATCATAATAAGAGTTTCATTAAAAATCATAATATGATTGGGTTCTAGACCTTTAATCACTAAAGGAAAGCTTTAGAATAGGTAAAGAACCGGATAAAACCCCTTTTTCTTTGGGGCGAGCAACCTTAAAACAGAGAACAACTTAAAGAAAAACTTAGTTTTGTATTGAATGTGTTTGCAATCGTTTAGCTGAGTATATATATAGCTCAGGATGTTTGAATAACAAGTAATATCAACTGGGGAAACTTAAAACACGCAAGACTAATTAAGAAGTCTATCTAAACTAGGAAACTATCAACTAATTAAAGTAAGAGCAAAATAAGGAAACATGATTGGTGTTGGAGTCGTAACATCCCACCGCGCCTGAAAAATGGCTTGCCCAAGCCTCAAAGTCTGGAAAACGCATGAGTAATTCATCCACATCTTCCCAAGTAGCATCTTCTTTAGCACGATCCTTCCACTGAATTAACCACTTAGTACCAGCTTGGTTGCCTTTCTTATACATCTGTCTATCCAAAATAATGCCAGGCACCCACTTGTCATAATCAATCACATCAGACAAAAGGGCTTCAACATTAACAGAAAAAACAAGTCTCAGTTTCAGCTGTGAAACATGAAAGACTGGATGAATACGACTTTCTGCAGGTAATTTCAACTTATATGCAACTTCTCCTATCTTCTAAATGACACGAAAAGGTCCATAATACTTGGGAGAAAGCTTGGAGAAAGATTGAGCAGTCACCGATGACTCTCTATATGGTTGCAAAAGTAAAAACACCCAATCATTGATCATAAAACTCATCTCTGTTCAATGAGCATCACCGTAAGTTTTTATCCTAGACTGTGCAGCTTGGAGATGAAATTTCAGAACCTTCGGTGTATGATCCCTTAGTAGGAGATCAACATCATTAACAGCCGTAGAACCATGGAGGTAACTAGAAATCGTTGGTGGAGTTCTACTATACACTGCTTGATATGGAGACATATTGATTGCAGAATGGTGACTGGTATTGTACCACCACTCAGCCCATGGCAACCATTTAACCCAATCAAATGGTTTAACACTAGCAAAACAACGAAGATAACATTCCAGAGTTCTATTAGTTACCTCTGTTTGACCATCTGATTGTGGATGGTAGGCAGTGCTGCGGCATAACTGGGTATTCTGTAAAGAAAAATACGCTTCCCAGAAATTACTCATGAATTTGGGATCACGATCACTGACAATAGTTCTAGGCATCCCATGTAGGCGAACGATTTCTTGAATAAAAATATTAGCAATGTCAGAAGCAGAATATGGGTGCACAAGAGAAATGAAATGTGCATACTTCGACAACCTATCTACCACCACAAGAACAGAAGTTTTACAGTTGGAAGATGGGAAACCATCTATGAATTCCATTGATACATCCATCCAAATATCACCAGGAATAGGCAATGGTTGCAACATCCCGAGAGGAAATACTGCTTCATCTTTACTTCTCTGACAGACATCACAATGTGAAACAAACTGCTTTACTGATTTTTTTCATTCCTTTCCAATAAAAATTCTGCTGAAGGCGTTTATACGTACGAAGAAATCCAGAATGACCCCCCCTAAAGGAGTATAATGAAACTCATGTACAAGTTTATAACACCATTCAGAAGTGGATGATACAAAAATGCGTCCCTTGTATCTTAAGACACCATTAATGAAAGAGTAATTGGTCTTATAGTTAGGATTGCTGCGCAAAGCACCTAACTATGCATCATCATTGGCCTCTTTAATGATATCATCAACACCCGTAAAAACTGGAGAAGTAATAGCAGTAAATGTGAGGCCTGGATTACGAGAAAGAGCATCGTGTCATGTGACTATCTTTAGGTGAGAGTTGGGTTATCCCTTATCGTCCTGACAGGGGTTGGCGTTATCACATTGGATATGCTTCCATCTGATGTGTGATTGGCGCACGTGTACTCATGCGTTTGGGGTGTGAGGTAGTCGTTAGTATTTATTGTCTGTTGAGAGAGTGGAGGGTTATCGAAATATTTGTTGAGATTGTGCTATTGGCTCTGCCATGGCTTCATCCTTAATTTTCATTTTCTGTCATTTATAATTCCAGTTTTATATTTAAGAATTGTTCTTCAATTTCTTGTTATTTTCTTAATTCCGTTCAATTCCGCTGTTACAAGTAGTAATTGGTATTCATACCATTACAATTGGTATCAGATTCAGCTACATTCATGGGGGGTTCAACTGCTACTCGAACTGCAGTCGAAAAAGAAATGGAAAATCGTACTAAATTGTTAGAAGATCGTACTAAGTCTCTGGAAGATAGATTAACAGGATTGAGTGAGCAATTCGTCGGGTTTGGTGATAAGATCGATAACTTTCTCAAGGATTCCAATGAAACTGAGGATAAAAGAAGTTTGTCAAACTCTGAGTTTATGGAAGGACTCATGAAGAAGTATGCAATCGTTTTTGACGAAACAGTTAAGGAAAACATTAATAAACTCGATGACAGGGCGAAGAATCATCAGCTCAAGTTGGATGAAACAATTTTGAATAGCACCAAAGCATTACAGAAACATATCAGTGATGCTCAAAAACTTTTTTCTCACCAGTCACCAGGTTCTCCATCTACTTCTTTCTCTGGTTTTTCACCTCCTGGTCCTAATTCCTCACCTTATGTGCTATCCAATAGAGATTTCAATTCCCTCCAACAAACAGTGAAGATAGAATTTCCGAGGTTTAATGGTGAAAACCCTCGAAGTTGGATTCAGAAATGTGAGAGATATTTTCAGCTACGGCAAATCGATGAACATCAGAAAGTGACATTTGCTTCTATTCACTTGGACGGCAAAGCAGATCAGTGGTTCAATCATTTCCGTGTGGGTAAGATCTTATGAACTGGAATTTTTTTTCTGATAATATATGTATGCGATTCGAGATTCCGGCTCAGGATAATTTTATAGGAAATTTCAATAAATTGTGTCAATTAGATTCAGTCGATGAATACTTGGAACTATTTGAAATTCTTAAATCCTTCATGCTTATGAGTAATCCTTCCTTGTCCGAGAATTATTTTGTTAAGATTTTTATTAGTGGCTTGAAGGATGAAATCAGAACACAGGTCTTAATGCACAATCCCACTACACTTGCCCATACTTATGCTTTGGCTAGAATGCAAGAAACTGTAGCTTTACAAAACAAGGTCAATAAACCAAGTGTTAGGTCTTTTCAAAATTCTTTCCAACCTCCAAGACCTCAATATGCTATTAAATTTTCCCCTTCACCAATTATCACAAATTTTTCTCCTACATCTACAAGTAAGCAAGTTCCTAACACATCAAAAACTAGCCCACCATCCTTTCCAGTTAAGAAAATTAGCCATGACCAGATGAATCTTAGAAGAGAAAAAGGTCTATGTTATAATTGTGATGAGGTTTATGTTAGAGGACATGTGTGTAAGTCAAGAACTCTATACATGGTTGTGGGGGAACTTATTGATTCAGATGACAATGCTGTGTCAGAGGAATCTTTTCATGATGTACTGAACTCTCCAGTGGAGTCTGATATGGAGGTTTCTCTTCATGCTCTCACTGGTACAGTGTCAGCTGAAACATTAAGAATTCCTGGTCTTCTTAAGAAGAGAGCTATTTCAGTTCTCATTGATACTGGCAGCACACATAGTTTTCTTGACACTGATTTGGCTATTTCTCTTCAGTGTACTATACAACCCACTCAACATTTATTGGTCACAGTTGCTAATGGTGCTAAAACTGTCACTACTGGGTTGTGTTGTCAGTTGACATGGAGTATGCAGGGTTATGATTTTTGTGAAGATATCAGATTACTACCTCTGGGAGGCTGTGACATGGTGCTTGGTGCAGATTGGCTTAAGAAATTAGGTGACATTATGCTCAATTTCTCTAAGTTACTCATTTCTTTTCACTATAATGGTCAACATATTACTCTTACTGGTGCTTCTAGCAATCCCTCTCTGTTGTCTATGACAAGTGCTGCTGTTAAAGATTTCTTCAAAAAGCATACCCATGGCATTGTTGGCCAACTTTTCTCTGTATCTGTTTCACCACCACCTCAACCTATACCACCTATCATCTCTCAATTGCTGATTAATTTTTCTGATATTTTCACTGAGCCAAAATGCCTACCTCTTCAGAGGAGTCTTGATCACAAAATCATCTTGAAGCCTAATTCAGAACCACCAAATATGAGACCCTACAAATGCCCTTACATTCAAAAATCTGTCATAGAAAATTTGGTCTCTGACATGCTTTCTACTGGTATTATTCAACCTAGCCATAGTCCTTTTGCTTCCCCTATTCTTCTAGTCAAGAAAAAAGACAATACATGGAGATTTTGTGTTGATTATAAAAGGTTGAATAGCATCACAGTTAAGGATAAATTTCCTATTCCCATTATTGATGAGTTGTTGGATGAGCTTCATGGAGCTCAATATTTTTCTAAATTGGATCTTAGGTCAGGTTACCACCAAATCAGAGTATTCACTCCAGACATTCCTAAAACTGCATTCAGGACTCATCAAGGTCACTATGAGTTCAGAGTTATGCCTTTTGGCCTTACTAATGCTCCTGCTACCTTTCAGGCTTTAATGAATGAGATCTTTCAACCCCTTTTGAGGAAGTTTGTTTTGGTATTCTTTGATGACATTTTGGTCTACAGTGCTAGCCTGCAAGCACATGTTATTCATTTGGAAGCTACTCTTAAGCTCCTGATACAACATCAGCTGTTTGCCAAAAAATCTAAGTGTTGCTTTGCACAACAGGAGTTAGAATATTTGGGACATATTATTACTGCTCAAGGGGTGGTGGCTGACCCAGCTAAAATTGATTGCATGTTAAAATGGCATGTTCCTAAGACAATCAAAGAACTAAGGGGGTTTTTGGGCCTTACTGGCTACTACAGGAAATTTGTGAAAAGCTATGGAATGATCAGCAAACCTCTCACTGATCTTTTGAAGAAGAATTCTTTTGAGTGGTCTGATGCTGCAACACTGGCTTTTCACCAACTTAAGGAGGTTATGACTACAACACCAGTATTGGCATTACCTGATTTTTCACTCCCTTTTGTTATTGAAACTGATGCTTCTGGAACTGGAATTGGAGCTGTTTTAATGCAACAGAATAGGCCAATTGCTTTTTTCAGTAAGCCATTGGGGCACAAAGCTAGAATCTTATCTACTTATGAAAGAGAGCTGGCCATTGTTCTGTCAGTCACTAGATGGAGGAACTACTTACAGGGACACCATTTCATTATTAGAACTGACCATCAAAGTATCAAATATTTTCTGGAGCAGAAAATCACTACTGGTCTTCAGCAGAAATGGTTAATTAAACTCTTAGGATTTGACTATATGAGATCAGTTACAAGAAAGGAGTAGAAAACAAGGTTGCTGATGCTCTCTCCAGAATTGATCATCCTACAGGGTCATGTAGCCAAATTGCTATTTCCACTCCTGCTTGGACTTAACATATTATTGATAGCTACACTGAAGATCAGACTGCACATCAACTCATTACTCAATTTTCTGTTAAGGATAATGTTGTTCCTCATTTTTCTTATCAGCATGGCATCCTTAGATACAAGAATAGAATCATTGTGGGCAACACTGCTAACATCAGATACCACATCATGCAGTCCATTCATTCTTCAGCTCTTGGGGGACATTCTGGTATTCAAGCTTCTTATGTCAAAGCTAAGAGTTACTTTTATTAGCCTGGAATGAAGAAATATATCACCATGTTTGTGGCAGGATGTGATGTGTGTCAGAGAAATAAAGGGGAATTATCACATCCTGCAGGATTATTACAACCTTTACCTATTCCTGACCATCCCTGACAGCATATATCCATGGATTTCATTGAGGGATTACCCATGAGTGACAGGAAATCCATTGTTTTGGTGGTGGTGGATCGCCTGACTAAATATGCTCACTTCATCAGCATGCATCATCCTTACACAGCTGCATCTGTAGCCACAGAGTTCATCAGTCACATCTTCAAATTACATGGACTGCCAGCTTCTATCATTTCTGACAGAGACAGAATATTTACAAGCCTCTTTTGGCAGGATCTTTTCAAGACTTTGGGCACAGAACTGAAGCTTAGCACTTCTTACCACCCTCAAACTGATGGACAGACAAAGAGGGTTAATGCTTGCTTGGAAACTTATCTTAGATGTGCCATTGGTCATAAACCTAAGTAGTGGGTTAAGTGGTTGCCTTTAGCTGAGTGGTGGTACAACAATAACTACCACACTAGCCTAAAAATGACACCTTTTAAATTATATGGTTATGTTCCACCTCATATGGCTTTTCCATGCACTTCTACTTCTATTGTTGCTGCAGTTGAAGAATACATTCAACATAGAGATGAGATGCTGGATATTTTGAAGGAAAACTTACAGAAGGCTCAGGAAATAATGAAGTCGTTTGCTGATGAGAAGAGAAGTGACATACACTTTGAGGTGGGTGATCTGGTTTATTTGAAAATCCAACCATACAGGCAAGCTTCTGTCTCCTTGAGAAAAAACTTTAAGCTATCTGCTAGATATTATGGTCCTTTTCCTGTTAGTCAGAAAGTTGGGGCTGTGGCATATAAGTTGGAACTTCCTCCTTCAGCTAGAATCCATCCAGTTTTCCATGTGTCTCAGTTGAAGAAAAAGATTGGCAGTGATCATGTTCCTTCACCAACTTTGCCTATTGTAGACCATGCAGGACAAATCATTGTACAACCTGAGAAGGTACTTGCTACCAGAGTTATTGAGAGGAATGGTCTGCCAATTGATCAGATCTTGGTACAATGGTCTAATTCATCTCCTGAAAATGCTACATGGGAGGATACTCTGCACATTAGAGCTCACTTCAGAGATTTTCTTCCTTGAGGACAAGGAAATTTTTGAGGGGGAGGTATTGTCATGTGACTATCTTTAGGTGAGAGTTGGGTTATCCCTTATCGTCCTGACAGGGGTTGGCGTTATCACATTGGATACGCTTCCATCTGATGTGTGATTGGCACACGTGTACTCATGCGTTTGGGGTGTGAGGTAGTCGTTAGTATTTATTGTCTGTTGAGAGAGTTGAGGGTTATCGAAATATTTGTTGAGATTGTGCTATTGGCTCTGCCATGGCTTCATCCTTAATTTTCATTTTCTGTCATTTATAATTCCAGTTTTATCTTTAAGAATTCTTCTTCAATTTCTTGTTATTTTCTTAATTCCGTTCAATTCCACTGTTAGAAGTAGTAATTGGTATTGCAGCATTGTCCTTTCCCTTACGAAAAACTATCTCATAATCATATCCCAAAAGTTTATATACCCATTTTTGTTGCTCAATAGAAGATATACGTTGATCCAAAAATATTTTAAACTATTGTGATCCGTATAGATTTTAAAAAATGTCTCCCAAGCAAATAAGGTCTCCACTTCTGCACTGCAGAAATAATTGCAAGCATTTCTTTCCCGTAAATAGAGAGATTCAAGTTCTTACCTGCCAAGGCTTTGCTATAGTAGCCAATTGGCCTACCAGATTGCATCAAAACGACTCCCAAACCAGTACCAGATGCATCACATTCTAAATAAAAATCTTTGGAAAAATATGGGAGTATTAAAAAGGTGTAGATGTTAATGCTTTTTGCAAGGTACGAAAGGCAGTAGTAGCTTCATCAGTCCATAAAAACGCATCCTTCTTCAATAGTTTTGTCAAAGGTGCACAAATTTTACCAAAATCCTTCATACACTTCCGGTAATAGCTAGCCAAACCAAGAAATCCTCTAAGACTCTTAACTGTAGTGGGAAGAGGCCAAGATAACACACTTTGGATCTTGTCCTGCTCAACTGCAACTCCTTCAGAAGAAATAATATGGCCAAGATAACCCACTGAGTATTGAATAACAAGTAATATCAGGATGTTTGAATAACAAGTAATATCAACTGGGGAAACTTAAAACCCGCAAGACTAATTAAGAAGTCTATCTAGACTAGGAAACTATCAACTAATTAAACTAAGAGCAAAATAAGGAAAAAAGATTGGTGTTGGAGTCGTAACATATACTAATAAGATTTTATTTTCCAACCAATGAAGGCGTGTAATATGCAAATGCTGTGTTTGAGTATAAATATGGAGATATATACTTTTTTTTTTTGAATTGTAAAGGTTATATTAAAGTTGGACTGAAGCCCACTACCTACAAGCCAGGCAGCTAGGCAAAGAAAATAAAGAAAAATCCCCCCACCCCGATACAGACGAGTTTCAAACTCAGGTCGCCGGTGTCATCACCCGACGACTTTTCCACTGTACTACAATGACATCTGCCTTGGAGATATATACTTGCACACAAACAATATCAATCATCCTTATCGGTTGAAAAAAAAAAATTCCCACAAAGTTAATGCAAAAAAATCGTTAAAAAAAATCTTAAAAAATATACCATTAGTTACTGAGATTAAAAAATAATCATTAGTTACTGGGATTAATGGATTAAAAATATACCATTAAGAGTATACCATTAATATATTTCCTAATCTCAGTAGTAGTTAAAAATATACTATTAATATATTCTTTTTATAAAATATACCATTAATTACTGATATTAAAAAATTAATTGTCTTTTTTCTATGTACGGTTAAAATATACCATTAATTAAAAAAATTCCACAAAATTAATGCAAAAGAATCTTTAAAAAAAATTATGACAAAAATATCTTAAAAAATATACCATTAATTACTGAGATTTTCCTTTTAATTATAATGTAAATGTAGTATTTCGTTTGTGTATAAATTTGGAGATAGTTACACACATATATTATCAATCATCCTCATCACCTTCACAAAAAAAAAAATCATCCTCATCAATTGGAAACAAAATGGTTGGTCTTAGAAATAGCAGCAATACTATGTACGTATTTGTTTACTTCCTTCTATTTGCAGCACTATTTCACGAGTGTTTATCATCTGAAGACGACGGCTATAAGGTTCATGTGAGAATTTTCAACCTAATTACCAATGGTCAAAAAATGTTAGTAACTTGTCATATGCAGAATGGAGGACATCGTATGATTAAGTCTCTTGCATCCGATCAATTTTTGCAGTGGGGATTTAATATAACAAAACCTACCGGTAAAACTAACTATGATTGTACGTTTGAATGGAATCTTAGTAATGGAACTCATGTTACAAAAAACTATCGAGTTTATGAAGAGGAAGTCGATGATTACTGCAATCATCTTTCTGGTAATGGTTTTTGTACCTGGGGAGCAAGGCAAGATACTATTTATTATTGGGATAATGCTGTGCGTTATTGGTCTTCTGTCGCAGATTGGTAAGCTAGTATGATTGTAACAAACTATTCCACAAAATTAAATTTAAGAATAAGAGTGATAATACCAAATTTGGTTGTGAAACTTTGTACCTGATAAACCAGGGGTGCACGTTCCTCCCAATTTTATTGTTTTCAACCCGACCATGTTTTGTATTTCATAATTATTTGAATTATAATAGATATATGGGGAATTAAATAGACACATTTTTATGACATTTTTTCTCCTTTATTTTTTCTGCATCTTTTTTTCTTCTTTTTTCTCGCATCGAAGAACAATCAGTAGACTCAAAAATCATATCAAATCCAAAACCCATACAAAAGAAATCCAAAAATCTAACCCTAAACACATATCGAAGAATCAACCCCATCTCATCCCAGAATCAAGTCTGAACTCAAAATCAAAACCCATCTCAGAATTGAGACCATATCAAGCTAATTTTTCTCCTACACCTCAGTCTGTTTTTTCAGGGTTCTAGCTTCCAAATAACGAGGCACGTTTCTCGCACAAATCAAGCTGCACTCAAAAATTGCTAGCCCCCGTGGATTACCAGACCAGCGTGTTTGGATGCCACATAAAAATAACTTTCCGACTTATTTATGGTGAAAAGCTAAAATAATCATTTTGGTGAAGCAAAGTAACTTTGCTTCTAAAATTAAGCACTTTTGCTCTTTGTTGCCAAACAAGCTTTAAACTAAGGACACTTAAGTCTTTTATAGATTATCTATTCAAGACCATTCCTCATCTCAGTTTTCTCTCCCATTTTCACTCAGACAATGTTTTCTTCATCTCTGCAATCAAATCTCTCCTTCTTATCATCTTCTCCTTCAAACACAACCACCACCATTACAAGAACCCCTTTAACAGTAATAAGATGTGGACCAAGAGACAATCGTGGTCCATTAGTTAAAGGAAGAAGTTTAAGTACAGAAGCAATGCAAGCAGTTCAAGCACTTAAAAGAGCAAAAGGAGATGACACCAAAATCAATGATATCATATCTAACAAACTCACTAGATTAATCAAAAACGACTTATTAGCTTCACTAAGTGAATTACTCAGACAGGGTCATTGTGAGTTAGCTTTGAAAGTGTTTGTTGAAGTCAAATCAGATTTGTACATAAAGACTAATGTAGCTCTCTATGCTGATATTGTGTCAGCTCTGTGCAAGTATGGTATGCTGCAGGAGATTGATGGTGTCATTTCTGAGATGGGGTTTGAGGTTTTGATAGGTGATGATAGAGGGCTGTCCAGGTTGATTAAGGGTTTGGTTGCAGCTGGTAGGAAGGAGTCTGTTGTGAGGGTTTATAGGTTGATGCAAGAAGGTGAGTGGGGGTCTGGTGCAAGTGTTGATGAATATGTTGTTAGGATTTTGAGTAAAGGGTTGAGGAGAATGGGTGAAAATGGGGTTGCTGATGAGGTTGATGCAGAGTTTGGGGTTTCTGTTGATGGGGTGTTGGAGAAATTGAGTGTTTGAGATATAATGTAAATGCCTTTTAACTTATAATCAATTTGTTATCTTTTGAATTCAGCAAGTATGTATGCTTCATTACAATCCACCCATGCACAATGTTGTCTGCATCTGGAATACTTCTATTGGCTTCTTGCAGGACTTGGGCACATTAGAGATGTTTGCTTTCTTGTGCTATTCAAAGACATGTCTTTTTAGAAGAGAAGCTTTAAGGTAAGATAAGGGCATATCCTTCCTTTTAAGTGGCAAACTTTCGATTTTCAATTCTGGCATTGACCCAACTTGTATTCTGTGCAAAAAAAATACTGAAACTAGATAGCGTCCCTTCAAGCAGTGTCATTTCCAGGGCTGTGAGGGCTAGATGCAATATGATTGCTGTCCTTCTCATTAGGGTAGTTGGGTTGAATGATGTGCGTCAATATGCTGGTTTGTGTGGAAAGCAAGGTGTGAAGTCGTTTTAGATGCACATGTCTTTAGTTTGGAGTCTATTAGAACTGCAAGAGTCACCCTTTGTACCACCTTGGAAGCAGCCAACAATCACCTGTCCTTCTGTTATTTCTCTATCTATGATAAGATTACGAGTTAACAGGGATTGGTCTTTATAATCAAACTTCTGCAGGCATCACCATTTAGCAGGAGATGTTATTCTGTCAGAACCCACACAAAAAATGAAGGAAATGCCTCGGCTGTTCTTGAAGCTTTAGAGTGGGAAAATATTTTGAAGTGCAAAAGCTCCGACTGATTGCATTGCTTCTGTTAACATGGTTGAAAGCTAATAAGAAGATCACTGGGGCCAATGAAAGGTTTTGTCAGAACAACCTCTTGGCAAGCAAACTGCTCTTTCTTTGAACATCATTCTGAGTTTCATGAGTAATTTCAGTTGTGGATTTGAAATCCAAGAACTTTAAAAGCCTTGGTGTCATTTCTGCATAACTCTGGTTATATTGTAAGTACCCCACTGTTATGGGATTGATCAATTCCAGTTTGCAAATACTGTAAATGGTTCAAAGACCCGAAAATTGTACTTCGAATGTTAAATCAAAATACAGCTTGTTATCAAACTAGCCCATTAATTCTGTTCTAAATTGAGTTTTTACTTCAACTGAAAAAGATGACAGTAACATTTCTAGATTTCAATACAGTGGGCAGTCACTTCTTTAAATCTGGCACTGCAGATTTATACAAGTGATTCATCCGACAGGGAAAAACCAGACGTGCCGCCATTGCTTTGCTAATCTTTCCATCTCAAAGTTGCCAACTGCCAATGTGCCTGCTCGATTCATTTGAATAGCATTTGGGTCGTATATTTCAGAAGCTAAATTTGATAAAACATTCACAACATATCCTATACGAGGCCGAGTGATATCTGTAGTTTGTAAGCACTCAGCTGCAAGAGAAAGAGCTTGGTACAAGCCTTGCTCTGGATAGTGTCCTTTCAGTAGTGGATCAGCCACCGTAGTGAATTCCATACTGCCCACCAATTTACGTTTTGCCTGCACATCACCAAACAAGAAGTTCAATCAGCTGGATTCTCAAGCTGCATCTGTTGAGTTTTTCTTATATTCTCTTAAGAATGAATGTGACAATTTACCCATCCTATGAGACTAGGCTTAATCTCTGCCATGCGCCCTGAAATCAGTTCAAGCAAAACAATGCCAAAACTGTAGATATCTGACAGCTGAGTGAGTTTAACATTCTGAAGAAACTCAGGTGCATTACGATGATACTGATGGTCTAGAAACCTTGCATGATCAGACTCGTTGAATTCTGGAATCCGTTCTTTAAATGCGAGGAAATCTGACAGCTTGGGATGATATCCTTCGCATAGAAGAATGTTGGAAGGTTTGATACTTCCATGAATTACAGCAAAATTTGATTTGTCGTGCAAGTATTGTACTCCTTTAGCTGCCCCAGCTGCAATTTTCATCCTTGTATTCCAGTCCAAAGGCTTCTTGTTGGGCGGAAGTTCTGAAAAAAAAAAAATGATGATACCAATTTGAGTCATCTTAGTCCCAATTGCCAGAGGTCAATGAAGGGAAACAAGGTGAGTTAGTAAGCCATCTTACCATGTAAATAGTCTTTCAAAGATCCCAACGGCATGAAGTCGTAAACAAAATATATCTGGATTCCGTCAATGCAGTAGCCGATCATATCTACTATGTTTGGATGGTGTAAGAGACTACGCGTACGAATTGTTGAAAACATGGACTGGTCAGGGTAATTGTAGACGTCGACTATCCTTTCGTTGTTTACTTTTCTAACTGCAACTACCTGTGAAGAGAACATTTGTACATTGCTCACTACAAGTAATTCAAGAACAAATTATGAATCAGTGCAAAGACTATAATAGCTAATGGGATGATATTAGCTAACCTGTCCACTGCTCTTGAGGCAACCTACGAATGTACAACCGTATTCTCCTTTACCGAGAAGGGATTCTGGTGCAAAATTTCTCGTGGAAGCTGCAAGTTCTTGGAACTTAAACTTGATGATGGCAGTATAATCTTCAGCATTACTACTAGAGCTTCCACCAAATCTTAAAAATCGAGATAACCTACACACACTGTAGTAAGAAAATCCAAGTAAATTCGTAATTATGTGAGCCAACACAAGTGCAATAATTCTAATTCCCTTACAAAACAATAGAGATCATGGACACCATATAAAGATTTGGTTTCTGATGCATATGATGAATCAGTACAACTAGTACATTTTCCAAAATCTTAAGCAGAAGTACAAAATGGGTCTAGCTAGTTTCTACTTACCCTGAGTTTTTGTTTGCCATATCCTTCTATGTTCTAGTATTCTACAGACTGATATCAGTTAGGGAGAAAGAGAGACTTCTAAAAGAACATATGCTTGGTTGACACTTCTAACTGACTGAGAATGGAGTAGGAGCAGGAGCGCTGTGGAATGAACAAATCTCAGACAGAGGAAGGAGATAGGTAGTCAGGCTAAAAGGAAAGGGGAATGCACTTGTTTCCTGCTGCTGTTAAAGGACTTACAATCCCATTACTAGCTACCTAAATGGTCACTAATGGAAAAAATTTATTTCTCAAATGGCTTCTTTTATCAAGTTGAAATTTTCCATTTTCAGCAATGAATTTGACCCTTGACCGACTATGGGTTGTTTCTTTTGATGTCAAGAGCCAGCAAGCATTCTTTGTGCTTTTGGTATAAAGATGACCCACTAATTTTGTAGTGAGGCTCAAATATGGCATCCCATTTATTGGGTAAATCTTGCTCTTGAATTAAGCAAAATCTTTGCTACTCAGAGGGGGGTGGCACAGGGAGAATATGTGTTTGTTTGATGGTAAAATTCAACTGCCAAAGAATCATTTTTGCTAGCAGAATTTCCTCTTTCTCAGTCTGTCATTACAATATGCATATGATTCATGTTGTATGTAATTTAGCATTTGCCACCCCAGGCCCAGCGAAAGATTTCTGGCTCTGTCCACTGAAGGCATTTCATTTGCATAATAATGGTGCTACTAATCATAGTATTCCTTGTTCTGTCATTCAGCGTGTTTAATGTCTGGAGACTTGTTTGACATGGATACTACCACAAGAAACCTACATGGACATACCCTTTCATTTTTCCTTGGCATTTTATTGCAGAGAGTAGCAACAAAAGTTGCAAAAATAAGCAACGGGACAACAAGAGGTGGAAAACGAAAGAGCAGAAAGAAAAGTACAAACACAAGCAGCTAAAGTAAACATTACAAAATCAACATACCTCATTGGCATTTTAGTGATATCAAAACATTTATTGACTTGAGTGTGTCAGTCACTCATTCAATTTACTGTCTATCTCAACATACCTCATTTTACTCTGATATCAAAGTTTGGTTCTTCACTTGGTTATCTTTGAAATTCATCAGGTAATAAGCCTTGTTAAGTTTCCACCCATACATATTGTTGTCTGCATTTATACAGATAGGTAAAAACCAGCAATCAGAAATGAATTCTGAAAATTAACACTTGTTTCAATATTCAGTTGTGGTTCAACAAAAAAATAGGTGGATTTACAGTTGTAGTTTGGAGATTCGTGTGAATACTGGCCCAGGCTTAGGCATGAGCAACTGTCATTAGTTCATCCCATGTGGTGATCTTTTCTCTAGGTTTGCCTTTCTGACTGCCTTCGTGCTTCTCTTTCATATCGATCTTTTCCCAGCCACTAAATGGCACAAACCTGATGTTTTTGCTATCAAGTAACTGAAGAAGCCCATCTCTACCTGGCTTCGGCGTGGTTGGTGCTGTCAAAACTCCTTGTTCTAGATCTTCATATATGCTCTCAACCTGTGATGATCTCATTAGAGTTAGAATTTAATATATGAAATGAAAATAAAGCAACTAAATTTTAGGGAATTTGTCAACAAAAAAACCCACTAGGGATCAGTTGAAACTTTAAAAAGAAACATAACGTGCTTACTGTTTCTATGGCGTCATAGAGGTTTGTTCCAATTATCCCAGTAGGTCCTCTCTTCAACCAACCAACAACATACAAACCCTTATCAAGAACTGATGCATTGCTTAGAACTCGACCTCTGAAATTAGGAACGACACCTGACAAAACATCAGGTCAGGATAGTGAGAGAGGGTAATAATACAAACTTAGAAGCAGTGTTAATGGCCCAATTTAACAGACTGGATAAATAGGGAATTACCACAGAGCAGAAAATCGTGCATGAAAGAGAGGGAGGAAAAAGGTTTTATACCCAATTCAATAGTGTTCCAACATTGGCGATGATATGATAAGCATATCAGCAGCAAATTCCAGTTTAATTCACACAACCATCAGAACTCATTTTTCTTATCCCAGATTGTTCGTCAAATATTTTACAAACATATAAGAATCGAAAAGAAATTTATATGACTATTTACCTTTATGTTGATCAAATGGCAAACCATCAACAGGCACAGATTTATAACCAATACTTTTCAGCACCAGCCTGCACAATGAAAACAAAGCATACATAATGAAATCATCAAGTCTTACTGAACTACTATATTACAACTACTGAACTACATCCAGTTGGTGTCTATGTTAACAAATCCTGTATTGGATGATATTAGCATCACAACTTGCAGATATATAATACTGATTTTTGAATAAAGCAATTCTGATTTAGATGACATTACCCGCATTCTACTTTTTCAAACTGCCCAGTACCAACAGCAGACTGTTTACCAGATTCATTTTCTACAAAAAAAAAGAAACGAAACCAGAAACATCTTAGTTATGAAGTCATTGTAAACCACACAAAAAATGAGCAAGTAAATTTGTGACCCTTGTTTTGATATAGCAAACCTTTAAGAGCTGTTTTCTCAAAATTTACACCAGTGACTAGATTTCCAGCATCAGAACTCAAAAACTCATCCGGTCTCCGGAAAAACATAAAATGGAGTTCCCTCTGCCCTGAAACGGGATGACACTGAGAATTTGCAGCTTTGGAGAGCAATTCATGAACTCGTCTTTGGATACGACTGTTCTTCAATTCTTCCTTGAACAGTGACAATATCAAATAATGATTAGAAATGAAGTATAAGAGTTCCGTGGTGGAAATTTAGTGTTTCAATATATTTAAGAACTAAATAATCTATGACAGCTTCTTGTCTTTGTAAACCGGTACATACCTCGTCAGCCGGTGATTTGACAAGATCAGCTTCTTGAATGTTAACATGTAGATCTTTAATGCCTGCAACAAGATGGACCCATAAAGACCATAGGCACAACCAGAAGGAAGGCCCAATATAATAGGAAACTCCTTTGTCAAGATTCCAGTATCAAATTGGAATGTAATATGCAATATCTTACTTTCTTAGTTCTTTTTTTTTCTCATAGGAAAAGGTACACCATAAAACATATGTTATAGTGCTTAAAAGAGTAAATAAATCTTTATGCATCCGTAAGTTTGCGTGAAGAATAAGAATATATGATATTCAAAGTCTTTTCAGTTGCATCAGATATCAATTGTTTTCAGTATAACAGAAAACAACCAAAATGTATTTATTTGTTTGCGTACGAAGTTACTCATAAAATTAGTGGCAATTACCAAGAAGTTCACGCAATTCTTTTGCAGTACAAGCTGCTTGTGCTGGTCCACGTCTCCCAACCAAATACACTTTTCTGGAAATCATTTAGCAGGCATATCATTTTAGACAAACCACAAGGATTATGTAAAACCGGTATGATTGCACTAAAAACGAAAGCACGCAAGTCACACCTTATAGAGCTTTCCTGCAGAGAGACTAGCGCATGGTTCGCAATATCAGTTGTTGCTAATTCTGCTGTTGGCCGCAGAAGAATACGGGCAGCATCAAGAGCAACATTACCCTGAAACTCAATAGACCCGTACGTGAATCAGTGTATATATGTATAAGCCATGTGACATGAAATTTTTCGTAAACGCCAAACATCTATTGAATTCTTGTTGTAAACTCTTAACCAATAACCACAAAAAGTCTTACTTTGAGCATCACTTTCTTCTTTAAAAAAACCATAATATTTACATAAGCCTATGTTCTCAATTAACCTATACCACATTTTGTATTTGGTGCCTCCTATTCAAGCAGTCACGTGGCTAGTTGGATAGTGATGTTAATTCAGCGTGATCCTCTAGAAGCAGGCTCAAAGAAATACATTAATACGTATTATATCATGCAGTTAGTCTACAACAACTGCTATTAGAATACAGGCTCTACATTTGCAGATTAGAATCTTCAGCAAGTAATACTGAATATACCTGACCAAGAACTACTGCTGTCTCAGCACTCTTCAAGTTAGGACTTAAATGGCTGTAGTCAGGATGCCCATTATACCACCATACGAATTCTCTAGCTGAATGTATCCCCGCCAAACCCTAATATAAGGGAAAGAAGAAAATTGACCAGTTAGTATCCATGTTAGTGGCAATCTCGAAGGTTAGCATTTTGTAGTTCTTAGAGAAGATTTATACACAAATCGAACTATCCTCAGCCTAACCAAAATTTACAAAATAAGAGTGTACAAGACATACTTCTCCAGGAACACCCAAAGCTCTATCACTTTCAGCACCATACGCAAGCACCACCTGTTCAATATATCTCATGATGGTAAGAAAGAGGACTACTGATGGACAAGGAAATTGAAGAATGAAAGATGATAAGTGAAGTTTATCGATGACATGGTTTGCCTATAGCAGATATCTTACCACATTGTACATCTCGCGAAGTTCAGAGAGAGAAACAGAAGTCCCGAGATTTACGTTTCCAAAAAAAGAGCACCTCTCATCCAATCCAACCCGTGAAAACTGATTGATCACAATCTGTTGCAAATATCTGGTGAAAATAAGCTCAACTGAGAAAACTATTTTGCCCCAATATGCTCCTCCATATAAAAACTACATATAGTTAGTATCATCAAAAGTTTACCGCTACAACAAATAAAGGGTCCTCTATCATACGTAATCGAGTTAAAGAAAGTCTATATACCGAATTTATTTCATGATTTTATAAACAAAACCTACATGAATACCATACTCCCTCTGTCCCATAAAAAGTGAGTCTTTCATTTTTCATTTTTGCCTGTTTTTAAACAGAATTGAAACTAGTGAAAGACCCACTTCTTGTGGGATGAAGGGAGTACACATCACTCGTTCTTAGAAATTATTTCATATTCAAGAGCATTTGAGAATCCGCTAAATTGGGGGAAGAAAAAAAACACAAAATGGAGAAATTGAAATTCTAGGATTTTGTCATATTAACCTTGGTTTCTTGATGATCAGGTGCCACTCCAGAGCGAACTAATCCGAAAGGTGTCGGTAATCGATCAATAATATCAATCTCTGCCTTTTGATGTGCTTTCAATAACTAACAGCGACATAATCAAAACTACATCAGAACCCTTACTAAGTTATGCAACCCATTCA
The DNA here is from genome assembly GCA_023529015.1 of Papaver nudicaule. NCBI lineage: Eukaryota > Viridiplantae > Streptophyta > Magnoliopsida > Ranunculales > Papaveraceae > Papaver > Papaver nudicaule. Next base: position 105,222 of record JAJJMA010331126.1, read on the forward strand.
TTAACAGCAATGAGAAATTCCCAGAAAACTTGAACCCTAAACTCATATTTAACAAAACACCCATCTGTGAATTCATATCAGAGAGAGAGAGAGAGAGATGAAACCTTACCCTCTCGGCAGTGTAGAAACCAGCAGGACCACTACCAACTATACAAACACGTAAAGGATGAGAAGAGAGAGATGAAAATTTTCTCAAAAACAATGTCCTTCCACGAAAAATCGCCATTTTCGTTGCCCCTGCTTGGAATGCAGGAAGAAATCGTAGCATGGGAAAATACTGCACCTGCTTGGTATAGTTTCAGAACTGCAAAGCAAAAATAATTGCGATTGCTTAGTATACCTATGATTTGTGAAATCTTCACATTCAGATTAGAGAAGAAACTTCATATTACATCATGTTTCATTAGATCCTCACAATACTGTATTGTTTTCTACATCGCCTCAACACTCTCAAATACAGAATGATTTTTAAATCAGTTCTAAAACAGTTTAATAAAGTATATCAAATATCTTCATTATCGTCTCCGTCAGAGACATCAGCATCTTCACTATTATTTTCGAGTTCTGTGTTTTCGTGAGAACTCTTCATATGTTTTTTGGGAAATGACATCTCCCATGCATTTCCATATAGTTACCAGTTATAGCTTGGTTTATCTGTGGTGAAAGGTTCATCTAAGTTGTTTACATAGATGGAATTCTCATGAAATGCAACTTTTACTTACCTAGTAAAATGGAGTCTGGAGATGTCCATTTTGGTTTCTGAGACAGATATGAAACCATTTAGTAGTACGAGCTGCTACAGTGTAACTCTAAGTAAAGCTAACCTTTAACTGTTCAAATCGTGGTATACAAACACTAAGAGCCTGTTTGGTTTAGATTTCTAAAATTGTTTCCCAGTTCTGCTTCTAACATTCTCGAAAACATACTTTTTCTTTTATTTCCATTTTCTTTTAGGTTCAAAAATATGCTTCGCATGCAGTGTCTTACAAAAAAGCATCATGTAAATACAAACTGATGGATGCCAAAAGAGCCAAAAAGAAATGATAATGATCAGGTATAGGCTAAATGCAGAAACAAGTTTAGAAATGCGCACATTTGTCACAAACTTTATCTATAACATCGCATATGATGATAAGGTCAGGCAAGCAACGATACAGAATTGTAGTCGATATAGCTTCAAAGGTAATGTTTTTTCTTCTGTAAGCTTTAAAAAACACCTTTCGATACACTATCTATCCAGCAGTATAATCAGACTTGGTTTACCTAGTTAAAAGGAAACCTGTTATAGGCTTATAGCATGCTCTGTGAACTGTCTAAAAGAGATGTTTCAACAAATAACAATAACTATAACTATATAACAGGGAGTCTACCTAGTATCTCATTCTCACATACTACAATATCGTCATCTTAAAGAACGGTAACATTACCACTACTACTATGGTACTAGTAACTATAGAAGCCAAAAAAAACCATCATCACTATAGCGGATAATAAACATACAAGACAGTAAACTCACAACTTCACAAGACAGAGTTAAGTGGTTTAGCTTGAAGCCTGCAATGCGTATACTGACAATGCGATGAATATTATAATGTTTGTGTGTTTACAGCAGAAGTTGCACTAGCAATAAAAATTTGCAGAGATACGAAATGTAAACAAGGCAATAATTGGATCCTACTCCTGTAACTAGGCAGTACACAATCAACACCCTGAAGGAAAGAGAATTAATGACATAAAAAATCCTCCAATATCTCCTTCTCCACCAGGAATCATGAGCATACTTTTGTTATTTCAATAAATCTCTAAGAAACATTTTATCAAACAATTTAAGGGCATCCAAATATCCAACTTAAATTCCCCATCAACAACTTGATAATCAATAATCGTTCTCTAATCAGCAATCAAAGAGGACGAACTTACAATGCGGCAGGAAAGTTCTGCTGCGCCTCTCTCATGCAAAAGCAGAACCCCTCCTTTTTTAGGGTTTATGAATGGAAGAGAGAAAGGAGGTTGGGGGAGAACAGAACATACCTTGTTAAAGATTTCTTCTTGTTGGCTCACAAGTCACAGGCCAACGGGGCTGTTTGCTTTAAAGTGTACAAGAACACACCGCACGTGCTACGCACGTGCTAAATATTATATGAGCGAATCTTCTTTCTCCATCCTCTTCCTCTACACGCCTCCGGCACCTTCTTCCTCCTCTATTTCCTTCTTCTCTTCGTTTTCTCCAGCGATGTTTCCGTTTACTCCACCACCTTCTTAACTAAATTTTGTGTCTCAAAACTTAAAAGACTTAACCTTCAACATTTCAAGTTTGGTCTCAGCTCAAAGACTCCAGCGGAACTAACATCTTGCTACTCGTCTGGGTTTAATCAATTGATATTGAGGTGGTGCAGTGGTGATGTATTTTATTTTATTTTTTGAAAGTTGTGCAGTGGTGATGTAAGATTCGAGAAGAATCTGGATTAGTGGATAATTAATTATTTTACCAATTTACCCTCATAGATTAGAAATAAGGAAGATCCAAGGACGGAAAAACTCGTAATATGACTAATTTATATACATAATTACCATTATGTCCTCGTATCATCATTTTATAAAGTGAACATGCTAAATATAAAAACAGGGGTAGAATGGTCATAAAATTTTACAGCTTCATTAAGGGGTCTTCCCTTTATATAATAGAATAGATTTGTCGCTTTTGTCATTTTCAATCCGCCCTTGGCTATCAGACTAGTTGACCTCGTTGGATATTTGACTTTTGTGATTAACACCATAAAAAAAAGTATGCATACACATTATCTGACCCCGTGAGGCTTCGCATTTTATTTTGTTCAAAACAGCATAGGCTTAATGGACCATCATAAACTTAGACCTAGCTAGCTGTGCAAGGTGCAGACCGTGCGTGGGTATGGCAGAGCGCAATTGATTAGCCGAAGCTTGCATTGGGTTTGTCACGGCAGAAGCAGAATAGATAGATGATTACGACGCCAGAAGGGGAAGCAATAAAAGAAACTGGAAATAATGGAGAGAGAGATGTCATTAGCAGTCCCTATAAATCATCGAAAATGCTAAACATCGCCCCTTTTTTATCGCCCTTCTCGTCCCCCGCCAATGTGGCACCTTTCTATTGGTTGTATGGTAATAAATGGACCCCTATAGATCTTGGTTGGGTGGGGTTGGGAGGAAATTTGTGGTGGTTGTGGTTCCTTAACCACCATAACAACCATTTTTTGTTATTATACTTGCATATATTTTTTTTATATTTACTTAGAACTTTTGAAAGTCTCTTCTCTACGACCATATATGCGCCGAATTTAATGTGCTGCACTTAAATTTGCGAAACGCTTTAACTGCGCATTGCCGCATTTCCGCATTTTGACCGAATCCCACATAATTGACCGCATTGTTGACCGAATTGACTTTTTATCTAGCCGATTAATGCGCGCACTTTTGCCGCTCCGCTTTTTTGCCGCTCTCCGAATTACTAACTAGGGTCTAGTGTCCGTCGTCTACTCGAGCATTAAATGCATCCAAGTTCTTTACAGATTATTTGTCTGTCTATAACTCTATATAGCTAGGCCTGAAACAGGTACAGCCGTACAGGCAGAGCAGCCAGCAGCATCACAGAGTCCAACATACGGTCATATCTGAGCCTCCAACGGCTAGTGAATCTAATGCTCACACTACTATTTCCTCCAAGTTCAATTAGATTTTCGGTAAAGACTAATGGACCGTGAAAAAGACATTCAAAAACCGCCCACACAAAACAGTGGGTCTTTGCAAATTCAAAGGAGTGGCGAGGCCCACTACCCCTTCGTTTCTGTGCGGTTTCTGCATAGTTTTTTAGCCTGGCTATTTTGAGGGCGAGCCCTTTTTTAGTAGGGGCGAGCACTACTTTAAATATCCCATCCCAGTTTATAAGGGGTGCTAAAACTTTGGGCAAATACTAAAAAGTCCTCAACACTTAATTTTAAATACCAAATTAATCTTAATCAAAAATTAAAACTCAAAAATCAAAAACCTTTAATACTCTCTTCTACTATTTATCCTTTACAACAAACAAAAACCCACCCTTACAAAAACAAAAACCTTGACGACCTAATTTTTTTTTTCGAATTCAATTGATCGTGGTAATCGACGATTCGAGTTTTTTTATCGCCGATTCAATTCTTCAAACTCTACAAAGATGGCCAAAGAGAAACTCATCATTCGTTTGAAGGGGAAATCGATTGGAAAAACAATTTCAAAATCCACCTCAACAGAAAAAGAAATTGTTGAAGAAGAACCGGAAGAACGGGATAAAAGCGAGGAAGAAATGGCAAGATTGAGAAGGTAATAGTTACTTGAATCACCCCTTACGTAACTTTTATTATGTTTCGATTGATTTTAGGGAGTAAGACATAAATTTTCGCACTCACAGTAGAAAACTCGTCAAGCTTGTGCCATCGATCTTGACGAGTTTTCAGTTTCAGAAAAAAATCAATGAACACTCGTCAAGGTTATTTCAAAAAGCTTGACGAGAGTTCTTCTGCAACTTGGGTGTTTTTTTGCATGCAAACTCTCGTCATAGTTTTTATCATTACCTTGACGAGTTAAGCTTTGTGAACTTATAATAGAGAAGAAAGGTGAAACAGAAATCGTCAAGTAATGTTTGAATAGCATGACGAGTTTGGTGCTCTCAAAACATGGTCACTGTCCAGATTTTGCAAAAAATCGGAAAGCTTTTTGGATTAGCTTGACGACACGGTTTTGCATTTTGTTTACACTCGTCATAGTTAGTGTTATGTTCTTGACGATTCGAACCTTGGAAAAAAATTGGTTGAATAAGGTGAACTCAGGTCGTCAAGATAGCCTAGAATACTTTGACGATTTAGTTCCTCCCAAAACATGCTCCCTGTCCCAATTTTAGGAAAACTCGTCATGCTTTTAGGCTTCAAACCTTGACGAGAATTGCCGTTTCACTTGTGAATCGTCAAGATTTTCCCAGAAGCTTGACGATTTGCTTCATTAATTTATAAATCGTCGTGGTATGTTGTATAACCTTGACGAGTTTCATGTAAATAAATGTTTTTAATCTTTGTGTTGTTAGGTTGAAAGAGAAGAAGAAGATACAACTCCCACTTACCACCCCCCCATCAAATCCTCGCAGAGAAAAGTATTTGGGAGCGGGAAATTTTCGTGGTCTTACCACACAAGATGTAGCGGCTTTATCCTTCATGCCGTGTCCCACTCCTTCTTCTATTCCCGAACCCGATGGTAACCATCATGACGGTGGTGATGATATTGAACCCGACCTAAATCAACGTGACAATGATGTTTATGATGAAGTGACAAGGAAGGTGACGATGAAGCCACCAAAGAGGGTGAAGAAGAAGAAGAAGAAGAAGAAGAAAAAGAAGAAGAAGAAGAAGAAGAAGAAGAAGAAGAAGAAGAAGAAGAAGAAGAAGAAGAAGAAGAAGAAGAAGAAGAAGAGGGTAATGATAATGCCGTGCAAGTTGAACACCCTAAAGATAATGAGGGAAATGGCAATGTCGTTGAGGGCAAGGGCAAGGTGAAGAAGAAACCGTGGGAGAGCGTTGCGCACCTTCCCGCACCACACCTCATGCTAGAGGGAGGACCTCATGGGTTACCTGCAGATGGTGTAAAAGTTCTCTTTGGTTACAAGGATTCGTGGGCTTGTACCATGTACTCCACCTTGGTAATGTTAATGTCAACTTCTTTTGTGTTTTATTGTGTTGATATGTTAGGTTAGATGTTAATATATCTCATTATGTTTTAATCTTTCAGGATCATAAGAACGCCAAACGTCTTCTTAGGCGCCAAACTAATTATTTTAATATGAGGAAGTGGGATGAAAGTGAATGTGAGGGGGTCAAAAAAATTATTAAAGCTTCTGGTTTGTATGGTGCTGCAGAGAATTCGGTTGTGAACTATGACGTAGAGACAGTTTCGGCAATGTGCGAGAAGTATTATCCGGAAAGAGACACCATGCTATTTACATTCGGGGAGATGGCGATCATTCCCGACGATGCTCAACAGATTCTAAAATTGTCAATTGTCGGGAAGTCCACCAGCAATGGGTACACCAAAAGACTCGATTTTACCAAGCTTGATGAATTGTGCAAGAACTTGTTTGATTGGACTCCTGCGGAAATTGACTATTTCTTCATGAAGGATCCAAAAAACAAAAACAGGAAGAGGGAGATCAACCTTGTGAAATTGAGGAAAAGGTATGAAGGAACCCTTGGTAAAGAAAAGCCAATAAGGGGCCTTTGGATGAGAATGAAGTCAAAGCTTCGGCAGCGGCTTATCTGTTATACGTCTTAGCCATTTGTATATTTCCGTCTTCTGCTGGGAACAGGGTGAATGCGAACTTCTTGCAGCTATGCATCCTTTAGATAAGATTGCAGAGTATTCGTGGGCTACCGCAATTGTCTGACACCTAAACACCGAGCTGAGAAAGGCATCAACTCAATGGCAACACATCTCTACTGCAGGTAATTATGCATTTTGTTTTTTACTTTTGAATGTCAAATTCTTGATAACATCATCGTGACAATATATACATATGTGTCATTGATCTTTTGGATAGGTGTGGATATATGAAAACTTCCCAAAGTTGATGGAAGGCCATGAGGATTGGAAAATCAACGCCAAAAATTGGAACCGGGAATTGCGAGAGGGCACAAGTATATCTTCACTGGGGATCAAGAAAGGAGCAAGAAAGGTTGGTTTCTAACGGTCCTAGAGAGGTTGGACAACATGAAGGTAAGTGATGTAGTCTTTGACCCCTACAGAGAGGATAGGGAGAAGGGTTTGATTGAACCAAGGGACCAAGCTATAAATACGATGGCCCCTTGTTTTACCCCCTTGGACACACAATGCATGCCCCAGCGAGATTCATGAGACAAGTTGGGTTTATACAAGAAAGTCCTGAAGAAGGGTTAGAAACAGATCATGACGCTACAGAATTCCCAGTTGACGTCAAGGAAAGCCACAGCGACACAAAATCAATCACGGTTGTCTACAAAAATGCCCCATCAGTTGATCAATGGAACCAACGACATAAGCATACAGTAGAATGGACGTGGGATCCTGTGGTCCATGGTTATGAGTTCGCGGAAGATTATATTGAATGGTACAACCGTTGGAGTCACGGCCGGGTAATTCGTACGGAACAAGTTGTCCAGCGTGGTCGTGGCAAAGGAAAAAAGATCACTACTGCACCTTCTCTTGATGATTCTTCCTTATACAAGCTATTCGTAAGTTAATTTGGTCTCTCTTTTGTTGTTTAAATTGTGAACCAAATTTATGTCGGTATGACTTACTTGGTATTCCTTAAAATAGATGGAGCGTTTGGATGTTGTGCTGAGCCACTGACAAACAAGGTGGACCATGGAGAGGGCATGACTCCTACAGAACTAAAGTTTCATATTGATCACCTAAGACACTTGCATGTTCCTAAGGCTACCAACATGTTTAAAAAGGTAGCCAATGCAAGGAAGAGAGTTTGTCCTTCAACTACTGGCACTCAGGATAGTAAGCGAGGAGAAACTTCCAAAAGAGCTTGTGCCAAGGGGCGTGGTCGTAGCGAAGGTGAGGGGAGTGGTTGATTTTACAAAACTGTCGTTCTAGGTTTTCACAAAAACAATTTCAATTGCTTTTATGCAATGTGTGGTAGGATGATATTATGGTTTGGTATGTTTATTTTGGATTTCGTCATGGTTTCTTCCTCATGACACTTAAGATGTTTGGACGGAGCTTAGTTTAAATGCAAGTATGAATTTGTTTGAAATTTATATGCACAAATCGTCAGGGTTCCGGTAATTCCTTGTCGATTTCACAAATATATACAGGTTCCTAAAAGATGGAAACAAAATAGAAACTCGTCAAGGAGTTCAAAAATTCCTTGACGATTTCAAAAGAAATCGTCAGGGTTCAGGCAGTTCCTGGCCGATTTAGCAAATATTTTCAGGTTCCCAAAAGCTGGATTCAAATTCTAAAATCGTCAAGGAGTTTCAAATGTCCTTGACGATTTCATAAAATTTATAAGAATTTGTAAATTTTTCCTTACACTCGGTCTACACTCCATAACGACTAGTTTTTTGAAAAAATATATCCGTTGGGAACTTATCTACATAAAGAGAACCTTTCATGCCAAACAATCATCCGAAGAAATCTAGTTTATTTTTTGTTTTTTTCACTTCCACAATGTCAAGTGCATCACCAAAAACCGCAAAGCAAACTCGATCAACACAAGATATTGAACATACTCCTCCTCCAGCATCTCCTCCTAGCAGACGTTATCGAAACATCACTGATAAGATAGTTCATGAATATTATCATAAGTGTACTCCATCTCAAAAACCATTATCTTCTCCTCGCTCAACACGAAAGAAACCAAGTTGTGCTCCATTTACGTGGCATGAAGATCATTGTTTTTGTAGATATCTCATGTTGTACTATCCAAAAACGGCTGAAGTAAAACGGAGTCGTTTTGGGGTCAATTGGGGACTATTGTGGAGTTACGTTAAAGAATCCTTCGACGAACAATGTACCCAATTTGAACGAGATGTAAATGGGTTGTCGGCGCGATGGAGTATAATACACAAAAATGTCGACGAATTTATGCACTTGGGGAGATTGATCCGAGATATTTTCAAGGAAGATACCGATGATGAAATTCTGGCTAGGACATTGAAGGAATGGGCTCGATGGAAAGGAAAGAACTTCGAGTTCGAACAACATTACCGTCTCCTTAACACTTTTCTTAATAATTGTTATAATAAAGAGTAAGTGTCTTCATGTAAGATCAATTGGAATTAACTATGTAATGCTTTGATTTTTATTTGTTTTTATGTAATGCATCTTATCTTGTTTTAAATAATAATGGTATTCCCTGATTGTTGCTCAAATTATTCACACTAACTCGTCAAGGTAATGATAAAGTCCTTGCCGATTTGTGTTTTTTCGTAAGTTATCGTCACGCATTTTGCCTAAAACCATTACGATTTTCCTTAAAATTTGGATAGGGACCATGTTTTTGGAGATCCTAAGTCGTCATGGTCTGGTTGGCTAACTTGACGATTTACATTTTCTAGTTTTTTTCAAATAAGAAATCGTCAAGATAAAATCAACAACCATGCCGATTCGAATCAAAAGCAGTACGATTGTTTATAAAAATTGGTGTTTCCTTGACGATTTAGCCTTACGTATGTAATTTACATGACGATTTTCACAAGAAGGTTCATTGCATTAACATAAGGTAGAAAACCACATTACATTTCTAGTAGGAAAGCACATTACATCATTTCTTTTCTAAAGAACACCACCTAGTACGCGTCGTCGCTAAATTCGTACATAATATAATCGGACATGAACCTTGGAGCACGTTTGTTCAACAATTTCAAACACTTCCCGAACATCCACGCACGTTCACCATTACGAATTTCCCATAGGGCATTGATTCTTTCTTTCTAGAGGTGAATGAGTGACATGTTAGATTGACATACACAAAATTTCCTTAGCAAATTTTAAAAAACTAGATAACTACTCACCTTGAATTTGCGAGAAGATTGAGGATAGTGTTCGTTAACGATTTCCACAATCTTGAGATACCCGATGATATCCCTTTTGATACGTTCGAAGCGGAAAGCAAGATGTGTCCATTTGCGCCGGTTAAAATTGTCGTAGTGTTGTTCTAAGAATTCCTTAACCCTCTTCCAAAACATAGAGTACATTTCATATGGTCTTTCAATGAATGCCCTAACGAATGATTTGACAAGCTCTAATCCTCGCTCTCTTCCCATACTCCATCACCATATCCGGCCATTCACCTTCAAATGAACAAGAAACTTGTTTTGGTATTTTGGAACAATGAGAAGAAGAGAAGTTTGAGGTAAGTTGTGTTGGAGATGGGTTTCTTTTTATAGAACAACACCCCAACGGTCGAATTTTTTGAAAAATTCAAACTAAGTCGTCACGGTATAGAGTTAAACCATGTCGATTAGTTCACAATTTCAGTAAATACATATTTTTTTTCTTTAGTGTCGGCACAGTTGAGGCATCAACCATGTCAATTTACAATATAAGTTCTAAACTCGCAAAATGTTGGGATATAAGGGAGTTAACTTCATAAGCACAATTCAACAACACATATTACCCTCTCTAGTATTCATAAAGTGGTTAACATCGATTACATAATAAGCTAGTAAGCCAAGTCTTCATCATCAAATAACACTCCCGCAACGAACTTAAGAGCTTTTTTCTTAATTTAGCAATGTATTGTGTTTCTGATACCAGTACTCTCCATCGCCATTAAGCTCATCCCAAACGTACACAAATTCTCTGATCTGTAATTAACACAAATTAAGTTAGTGCGCATGTGTATATCTAGTGATGAAATACTATCCCGAAAGCATGTCGAGCTACTCACCACGTCCTCCGGCCTATCACCGTCCTCCTGTGTCTCTTGGACCATATCAAGGACTATATAATGCTCTCGGATATGCAACTTTATGTGGGCGAATCTATTAGCCAACTGAACCCAATTGCGACGTCTAGTATTCGAGGTGCGTC
>JAJJMA010331126.1:120802-144073 GCA_023529015.1 Papaver nudicaule
AGTAATTAAAGCTGAGATAAGCTTCGTATCAAGAATGAGTAGAATCACTTTAGAAGTTCTGATACACCAACTTCAAAGTTTGCTCAGATTCTTACTTTTACGCACAAACAACATGTGGGATTAGCATACTAAACCCACGTAAGCCTAAGCATACCTTTATGGTTGTTTGAGCTGGATATGTTGTGACTGCTGACTACGGATTCATCAACAAGAGTTTAATGAACACATCAAGACTCAAAGGAGAAGTTGAAGAATTCAAGAAATCAAGACACATTCGGTTAGTAATTAATTGTATATCTTTTGAATCCATATGTAAATTGGTTTTGTCATTAAAATTGACAAAGGGGGAGATTGTTAGGGCATTGTCCGGTCAAACCCACTAGCGTTGGTATGTAAAGCTAGTTGTCAGTTTTAGGTGTCAAAACTCAATTCTTGACTTATCCTACTAGAGTTTAGATTTCGGAATTGGGATATAGACAAAGTAGTAGAGACCTTGAAGACGAAGACTGTGAAGACAAAGAAGACGTCAATTATTCTTCATCGACAAAAGGTTAGTAGGAGTTATGACTTTATGGATATTCTTCTATTCTACTTCATATATTCTTTCGAAATATAGTCGACTACTTTAGTAGTGATAATAGCGATTGAGATCGTATTCTTGTGTAACGTGGCCTTGTGTCATGACCAGTGTTTGATCCCACAAATACTGTGAGTACATGAATGAATGAGATAGATTCGGTGCCATGTGTCCATTGCAGTGGTTTGCTTGCAAACTGTTAATTGGATATGGATGAATCTAAAGGAGTACTCTTGAGCAAAAAGTCCATGGATCACAGCTGAGGACGTACACACGTCTAAGTTCTGGCTCAGCCAAGTACTTCCAGCGGAATCCAGATTTGACGAAATCTGATAGGCGCACGGTTCACGAACCGGTTTGCGTACCAGAAACTCGGAAATTCCCTGAGTTCGAGATGGCTATTTTATTCGCGTACCAGTACGTGAACCTGACGATAGTCATCTTGCTGGTGTCGGATTTAGTGAAGATTCTCTTAGAATTTCACTCTGAGTCAAATTCCAAACTCCTTTATCTCTTAGATGGACTTGTGTAAAACATAAACTCTTTTGTGTTCCATCTAACGATCCTCAATGAGTCAATAAGATAAGATTATCTCTGGTCTGTTGGATTTCTATCTTGAAGTGTTTTTGAGCTAACAAAACACTTGGCAGATAATTATAAAAAGAATTCCAATTGAGATTAATCTCTATTACTTGGTTGTCAAGTTTAGGGTTTCCCTAACTTGTGGGACAAGTAATTGATTGCTTTATTCCAAAGCAACCTATCTTATTGAGTGCTATAAATAGAGGTGTCTATGGACAAATACCCCAAGCATCAAGCATACGTGAAGGTCCTTAGGGAAGGTAGCGTAAACTCTTTTCACTTCGGTGAATGCTTGTTGTGGTATAGTCATCCTCTATAGGTTGCAGCTCCTCTGGGAACTCCCTACGACTATAAAGACTTCTCTTGAGAGTTGGGAAGCACAGGTAGGAGATTGAAACCATCTTTGGTTGAAATCGGATTAACCTGTGACCTTGGTAACCTGATCACGTTCTTGTCTATTCTAAAGTCCGTCTCTTCTGATATACGATTATTCAAGAACTGATGCGTTACTCAACAAGGTTGGAAAGGTAGCAACGCACGGCTGCACTCGGTGTTGTAAGACCTAGTTAGCTCCAGTTATACAAGTTTCTTAAGTGATTCTTCGTGTATAACTGAGGTAAATACAAATTGGGCATTGCTTACTTGGTTTGCGTGTCAGCCCCGATTTGTGAAGTAGATTTCCGTATGACCTGGATTTAACAATCCGAAGGAAGTCATCTTGTGTGTGGTAAACTGATATAGGACAGTTACACCATACGTCACCAATTAGGTTGAAAAACCAGTATTGCTGACACAAGCCTTTGGCATCGGTCAAAGCAACTCCTAGGCCTGTAAAGGACGTCAGCTGGGGGAATCAAGTGCGTGACGATCTGTGGGGGATCTAGAGACGTAAGGAAGGCGACAGTAGTCAATTCGCTTGGAGGGCTTGAGTTGGTCTCTGCTACATCCCAGATCGAAGTCTTATAGTAGGCTAGTATTTGTAGTCAGTTTGTACTGGGCGGTGTTCAATCTGGACGAGGTCCCGAGGTTTTTCTGCAAGGCAGTTTCCTCGTTAAAAAAAACGTTCTGGTGTCTTGTGTGCTTTTACTTTCCGCATTATATCTCTGATAGTATAATTAAAGCACCAAGTAGTACGTTATTGCCTAACTGTAGAGTTTACTCCAAAGTACTCTTTGTCGAGGTTTAACAACTCCAGTTATAGGTTTGGATATTGATTTTTGAGATCGTCCAGACCTAAACCATAAGACTCACGAGCCAAAACGAAAAGTTGGTAGTATTTCGGTACCCCTCCTTTTCAGTTGGTATCTGAGCGGGTGAACACATTAAAGACGTAACTGTCTGTGTTTATCTAGGCTTGTGAGTTATGGATGGTAGTACTAATTCTACACCAAAAGACACCACTCCATTACACTCATATACAACTGGTTCAAATCCAGCTTGTGAAGAACAACCAAATCAGGTTGTCAGTATGAGTGATAATCCTTACCCTTTCAATCTGACAGATGACTCTGACTTAGAAATTGAAAGGGATGCAGCTAAGGAAAGTAGTGATCTCATCAAGTTCATGAAATTTCAGTCTTCTGAGATCTCACGACTAAAAGTCAGGGTTAACTCCCTCTTGGATAAAGTCAATGAACAAGAATCCGTGGTTATGTCCTTAACCACTGAGATTGCACTACTAAAAGGGAAAAGTCATGCAGCCGACTCAACCCTGGAAAGTGGTAGTCCCCAAAACCCCACCAGTACAGAATCTGAAAAATCTAAACTTATGATTGCTCATAAAAAGATTGAAGAGTTAACGGGAGAAATTGATCGTCTCAAATCAATATCGGAAAAACCCGAAAACAGTCAATCAGATACAAGAACTCATCGTGGTAAAACTATTTGAACGAAGGTGATATCTTCAAGCACCTCAGACAAGGTGATCAATTCCCCTCATCATTCTGATGATAACAGTACCCACAAAAAGAGTTCTACTGAAGGGAAACATGAAAAATCATGTAGTTTCTGTAAAAAGAAAGGACACCTTCAGTCTGAATGCACTGGCCAAAAGAGGATACAACGAGTTTCTCAACTCCAGCACACTCTAAACCACGTGTTGAAAAGTGTGTTTGAACTCTCAAAATCTTACCCGGGAACAAGGGATGAGATAAAGAGAGGGTCCTCACCTATGAGCGGAAATCATAGTAGAGTTGTTCCATACTTTATAAGAAAACCTCAGAGACCGGAGAACAGGACATCTGTTTCAACTTTGACTGCTGAAAAGCAGACTCCGAAGAGAGGGAACTCTAAGAGGAATCAACCTCGATCCTCCAAAGAGATGATAAGCCTGAAAAATCTTGACAAGATGTTATCAAGATACACTAAGCTCAATGAAGACCTTGAAAAACAGGTTCAGGAAGCTAGGAAATCATCCAGAAGTTTGTCAGATACTGAGCCGTATCCTAATGACAATCGCTTCTATGATAACTTTGGAAAAGGAAGAAGATCGAGGAGGTCTAGACGAAGGTCCAGACCAGGTGAGTATGACAATAATCACCCCAACACTCAGAATAGGCACTGACTAATGATCAGTACCACTCAGAATAGGCACCTGAGTGCACAAACACGGTTATGTCAAAAACCATGTTGTGAGATACGGATGGAGACACTTGTCCAGGCTGACGTGTTCAAAAACCTGTTCCACCCGGTTCCCGAACCGTCAGAGGTGTTTCTCTGTACAAAAACTCAAACTACGCGGACACAATGTTTCTCTGCGAAAAAGAATCACTCAAATCTCAATTAGATTACTTTATTGTTATCTAAAACACAAACACAAACCCAAGGGACTCTGGGTGTGCAAAATTGTGTGAGATATTAGAGTCAATCCCTTCTTGGTATTCCTATATAAATACCACAATACTTGAGGTATAATTATTCAAGTATTTTCTCTGCTATTCTACCTCTAAAAATGGAGAAGTTTAGCTGTGCTCAAGGCGCTGAAGAGATAGAAAGGGAAGAAGAGATTCTGGAAGAAGAAGAGACCATGGCTTATCATACTCGTCAATTGGGGTTTATGCCTTTGATGCTTATGAATATGAAAAATTGGATCAGAGGGTTCAGATTTCATCAGCCACCGTCTATCGCTTCTTCATAGATTATGAAACCATGAAAAATAATACCATGGCTACTAAAAGAAAGAATGCATTGCTTAGGTCTCAGTTGGAAGCTGTACAGGATGATCTTGCTCTCTTGAAAAGACGGATCGAGAAACTTGCTGACAACAAGTATTGTGAAGTCTGTAATGCCAAAAGTGGCTAGTTTTCCAAGTAGCAATCCTAAATAAAGTTGTTAACAACTTTTTGTTTAGATTTATTCTTTCTTGGTAGATCAGATTAGTTGGTTCCTTGTGAGAACTTGTTCTTACTTTTGCCTAAGGAATATAAACTAAATCTGTTTAGTAGTTTGCCTTTCATGCTGTTTAGAGTTTTCAAGCATGTACTACTTTATTTCATTAATAAAAGTTCTTTTTAGATGTTATTAATGATGTTTGCAATACTTGATTTGTCTACCTCAATCTTATTGCAAAACATAGCTTTTTCCATTGCTTCGGTAGTGACGTAAAGTTGTGTCTATTTACAAAAGTTATGCTTTTTCTCACGATTAAGAAACTTTTGATTATATGGTTTTTAGGGTTTTCTCAAACTCAGAATCATATAACTCTTTTTCCGAAAAAAGTGGCTAAGGAAAAGAGATTATTAACAAAGCAAAACTGGATAACATTCAATTGTTCTTGTCCATGTTAGTCTTTGTCAGTTGTTCTTTATTGAATAACACCACACGGGGGAGAGTTCTTTATTGAACTTGTGCTTAATAACAAATCTTTTTGGGGAGCGTGGTTGTGGAATATTGGGAGAAAGTGTATATTTATTTCTTCATAAGGTGAGAACTCATGAATCTTTTTGTTCAGATTACCTAAGTATACCATCTTTACACTTGATATACGAGTACTTTGCTTCACCTGTTATCACAAGGTGTATGAAACCCTAGTCTCAGACTACCTTGTCATATTTTTGTGACAAATAGGGGGAGAATACATATGGTTCTGGTTCTTGTGGTTGCATTACCATAGGGGGAGAACATCATGTGCTAACTTGTTGTGCTTTTCATAAAGTATCAAGTAAGGGGGAGTAATTAAAGCTGAGATAAGCTTCGTATCAAGAATGAGTAGAATCATTTTAGAAAGCATACCTGATTGTCTTCATCTGTGGATTCATCCTGCGAGTGTTCTTGGTCTTCTTTTCCCTCCATAGGATCTTAATAAGCAAGAGCTTTTAGTTCTTCATCATTTAAATTTTTTGGATCATGCAACATCACCATTTTCATTTCTTTCGTGATGAGATTAGCTTGAGGTTGATCTATAGCGTTTGAAGCTTCACCCACATCGATTTGAGTTCCCAAATCACCCATTTTTGATGAACACTTACTTTTTTTCCTCCCTCCAAAACCTCCTTCTTTTTCTTCACTTACCTCTCTCTCTCAACAATAATAATCATACAAAATTTTATCCTAAACATAATCATATATCACTAATTTTTCCTCCAAAATTTTGCTAATCAAATTGAGTTAACAGCTAATCATATAATTCATCTCTACTAATGAAGGGTTGTTTTGTATTTAAAAAAATATATTTCATATGGGATGACCTTTTTACTTCATTGTAACCATATTTTGGATTAGCCCTCGCCCCTATTAAAAAAGGGTTCGCCCTCAAAATAGCCAGGTTTCTTAGTCGATTCATACAGAACCGATGTTAGATTTTATGTGCACTACTATCGTATTTCAAATTTGTTGGAAGCTCACTACACCATTATTTCCTCTAAATTTTCTCCACACTAATCTCATGTAAGATGTGTCAACCTAAAGTTTGTCATCCTAAGTGAAGTCAAAACATCTACAAACATACATGTATTTAGAAGTTGGGGAAATTGAAATTGTATGCGGTATGCCATCAACGTTCCATCAACTCCTTCAATATTTTTGTTATGTTTGTTTACAAAGCAAAAGGTATCCCAAGGGATTTTAGTACAATACTACAATGTGTTGTATTTATCGTGGTAAATCATCGTATACCCTTTATTTCATATAACCACCTTACATTCTTTACATATGACTATCTTGTGGAGGTCTTTTTGATATGTGAATTTCAACAAAATAAGGACCATGCAACTTTAAGGGATGACTATACGCATAATCCATCCGAACTAGAATTTGGAATCAAAGTTGGCAAAGCAAGATTTGTCGAACTAGAAGTTAGAATCGATAGTATTCGGTTCAGTGGGAAAAGACCCAAATACTCGACTGCACATAGTGTCATCAAGAGATTAATTTCAATACATGTATATGTAATTTGCACTTCAAGAGATTAATTTCAATATGAGTAGATCGATTTCTAGCACAAGCAATCTATCACCAAAGGTAGACATCAATTGCTAGGCATATAGACCAATTTCTTTGAAGAGAAATCAACTCCTTGGAATATGGAATCGATTTCAACCTCAGGCAATCGATTTTGTAAGCAATATATCAATTCCTAGATTTGGGCATCAATTACTCAAAAGCGAAATTGATTCCTTGGCTAAGGAAATCAATGTCTACATCAGCAATCCATACCGAAAGATCGATTCCTATCATATTAAATCAATACAAGCTCTAGTAATCGATTCCTAGCATTAGTGATCGACCCGTATGGAGATATCGACACTTAGCTTAGGAAATCGATTCCTAATACTTACGCTTTGATTCCTAACATTGGTCTAGTAATCGATTTATGGGACAAGAAATTAAATACTAGTCCATGTAATGGAACTCTAGCAATGGTCTTATAACGCTCAGTGGATCCGAAGATCACTAGAAATATTGAATGCAAATAACTCGGATAAAACTATATATTTAAGTATAGATTCACAGTTTTCACTGAGGTGGTACGTCGAGTCATTTCAAGACTAACTTCTTTCAACCTGATTAAGAATCCGTGGAAACTTTGTTATTAAAGGGTGTCGCTGAATATAAAAGACCTTAGTTTTCTCATCACTTTTTTTTATAAGAATCAAATTTATAACTGATGTTAGGACCGATATTTAAAAACGTATACAAATGAGATAATAGCTTAATACGCGTTGAGGCCCATAATCGCCAATCGTATGAACCTTATCGATATTTCTTTTAAGAGGGATATTTTTATCTACAATGATTTCAGTAGCTACTTTGAACATCATCGACAACAAGTTAATAATTAGTTGATAACAGTCTAACATCATTCTTCAAAGTATGAGGATTCAACATGTGGATGTTCCTCTTCGTAAGATATCAACACAACTTTTACGGATATGCTCCTTGTCAGGAGATAACCAACTTTTATGGATATGAACGTTATTTGATTAGATTGGCATACCTTGTACGAGAGGTTTTTCTTCGATGCCCGTAAGCATGTTTTCTGATGAAAACAAGCACTGCGGTTCCATGGCATACCTTGAAAGGACTTTAATTTACGCTGAATCAAGCTAGCGTACTCCTACTAAATCTAGCAATAGAGTAATCTCCAACACCTCTTGCATTTATCAGTGGGAATTTAGATGAGAGACACAATTGGAATTAACCGACATTGTCGAAGATTTTCCCCCTGATCCTTAGGTGGGAATGTCTCATCAGCAAAACTTTTGCGTCCACGTTATTCTACCCATAAAGGTAGATATTGACTGATGAAAATAAATAGATGCAGATAAGGGGAGATAATTGATCGGGTTTACTCTCTCGTTTAATGTCCATCTGGAATATTGCATTGCCATGCAAAGTACTGCAAAATAAATTTTGTGAACATAGACGTTATCTCCATATCAGCCAAGTCTTGCGAAGACGACCGATAGAGATCAACAATAACTAATAACACTTCAGGTGCACGTCTTCTTGTCTTCTATGTCACGACGACAGCAAAGCACAATCAGGCTCGATGACGGCTAAAACAGGCAGTTAATATGCTACCGTCCGTGTTTCTCCACTTTCAGTGGTACGGTATTAATATGGTTCCCATATTTATATATGCCTACCACAAGTGTGTATTTCTCATTTTTCGTGTCTACTAATTTGTGAAATATATACTTATTCGCATAGCTATTACGCAAATTTAATTAACCAAATTGCTATTTACTCTGAATATCATTTGATTTAACAAGATGGAGACGTATTCTTCCACCACTATACTAATTTGTTTTAGACGCGCGACTTTGTCTAAATAAATGGTACGGAACCTTCAAAAAAGAACAAGATGGAGACACACCACTGATGAGAGGGACGAAGAGATTAACAAATAAAAGACACGTATTAGCCGGCAGTGATTATATACAACCCTCACTTTAAATATATACAACCCACACCCTAGTTTTAGACTTTCCTAACTTTTCCTTTTTGAACATGACTAAATACAATCCAATAAAGTCAAGTCAGACTTGGTCATTGGTATCCAAAAATAACTAACCTAAATTCGTGATTTATGGAGTTTTATTTTGATAAGGCATTATGAGAAGCCATGGAACTTGATATAGATATAAGAATCTTGTAAGGAGAGATTCAAGTAGACTTTAGCATTCTATGTTGGTTGTGGTGAAATTAGTGGATGCGAGTAGTGACTATTTAACATCATCGGAATCAGATACTATACTTGAATTCATTTCGTCGCTGCACATAGATGAAGGGTTGGTAGTGAGAGTAAATCCTGTGCTGCCACATGATGCAAAACCTAAATTACTATACATCTTCTAGATGGATGGGATTGAATCCCCGGTCTTTTGTATGCAGGGGTAGCAAAGTTTGATATTTGACCGTATACAAAGATGCCAGGCAACATACACATACACTTCGATTTTAAGCCTCGCTTAGGAATTACCATCCGTGGTGCAGCGAGCAAAAACAGTTTTCTCAGTTGTCAAATGCTTAAACTCATGAAAGTTCACCCTGGATTCAACGTTGTAAGCTTGTTCAACAGACCTTTGATCAAAACATTAACAAGTTCTTGCACTGCTCGTCTGTTTCAGTTCAGGAGTTCTTTGTCGATAATCCAGTTCAGGAAACAAAATATTTTCATTTAATATCCCGGTCAAACCAGAAGGGTTGTATTTATCAACAGTGATAAAAAGAAAAGAGGTTGTATTTAGCTAAATCTGAAATTTTATAGGTTGTATATGTTCAAAGTGCGGGTTGTATTTAGTCACTGCGCGTATTAGCCATTGTGTCACAATTTGGGTTGCACAGACGCGGCAACTTTGATGCTGTGTCCGCGTCCGATGCGCGGGGGACGCGAGACGCGGACAAAACGCGCACGACGCGGAACATACGCGCCCACGTGCGCGTCTCACATGTTTTGGGCTTGGACACGATCCAGACGTGAGCCGGACTCATGTAGAACACGAGCTGGACGCGGCTTGTGCCATGAAACATGGTCCATATGTGAACTTGTCACGTGTTATCTGGTCTTAAATATAATCATGTTCTAATAAATCTTCACCCACACCCATATTTGTGTGACTTAAGTGTACATATTTAATATCTATGACATTATTAGTGTTTTGTATTGAAAAGTTGATATGCATTTACATGTATAATTTATTTTATAATAACCTATATATACGTGTCCGCATCCTAATTTTTCTGAGACCTTGCCGCGTCCGCGTCCGCGTCACCACGTCCGTGTCAGTGCAACCCAGGTCACAATAAGCTAAATCTGTGCGGGACCCATTCAAATGTGGTCCTTCACCACAATAAGTCGTCATATACTCATATGTGTTTTCGATAAGCTTACTCGTGTTTTCTTGGTTTACCTGCAACATACCCAGACCCAGTGGCACTGAAGTGAAGTCACTGTTCCAACTTCAACCACTTTGTCAGTTCAGTTCAGTTCACTTCAGCAGTACAAAACTTGAACCTTAAAAATACTTTTCATTTTCTCTTCAAACAAGTCCATGGATCTCAGCATAGCTACTCACCGCATCAATCCTGTCATTGGAATTCGTACATCTCATTCTAATCTTGGGTTTCAAAATCATCTCTTACACGCCAAACTTTCTAGTTTCAAATGATTCTTCTTTATTTCAATAAGATCTCGGTTATCTTTTTTCAAGTCTGGGTTTCAATAAAAATCTCGAATTTTAGCTGTTGCGGAACCAATTGAAGAGATTATTGAAACTCCCCCAAATGGAGTATTGCGAACTCCTCATAGTGGGTAAAGTCTGTTCAGTTCCGCATTTCTGCTCATATTTTGTTTAAAGATCGTAACTTTGTATGATTTTTGTGCGTGAAGGTATCATTTCGATGGAACTACTAAGGAAATTTTCCGAGGGTTAGTATTTTAAGGTGTCCATTCCAGAAATAAGGCAAAGTTTCTGCGGATGATATATACATTTGTCAATAATCTGAAGAAGAATCTCACCACTTTTAGAGAGGTAAAATCTACTGCTTGTCATATTTGCTAGTATTATGTTACGTAGATTGTAGTCATCATCACTATGGTTTACTTATTGTCATATTTGCTCGAATTAGGCAACTCAGAATTGATAAAAGTGTAGTCATCGCCATGGTTTACATGAAGATAACCGGTTGCCAAGTGGGTATTTGTGAATGATAAGTTCCGTTCATTTGGTAAAGTCGAACAAAGAATTGATAGGTTACAGGAGCTCATGTGGATGCTTGTATAGCATTCCAAGTCCACACCCCTTTGCTCCACCAACTCTTGTTTCACATCCACACCTTAAGGTCAAGTTTATACAAACCTCTTGTGTATACGGATAGGTCAATTACCTTCACTTGGATATGTCTGGACTACCTAAATGGATTATGAATGAAACACAATGACACAGTTTATTCCGTTTGCCTCAGATTGATGACAAGATACTTGGAGGCCTGTAAAGGTAAGAGTATTTGTGTTTCTTTTTTGGAGGTTCAGGCTTGATTTAGAGATTCTATTCCATCCATAATCCAGTGAATATATTGTACTACCCCGTTACTGTAAATGTAATGATATGTCCTCCATGTTGCTTTCACATGATTTTTTTTAGCTAACTGGAAGAGATGAGTTATGCAGATAACAAAAAAATTGGTCTATTTTGTCATTCCATGCTTCACTTATAAAAGCTTGGAGTTTTTTATTTCTTGTATTTGCGATGCTTGTTTAATGATCCAGTTTTAATGCATAGGTAGGGAAGTTCCTCCTTAAGTCCATACAGTCTCTCTTGAGATTTTAAAATCTAAGCATTTAGGAATTGGTGGTGACACATGTTCTATGACGCGTACCTCTTTTGCGATCTATTCATGAAGGAATTTAAAAAGATAGTTTCTTGTAAAAAGGCATAGTGCCTCTTTAATGTGTATTGTTTTTCAAACAATTGACACAATCAGATTCCGACGATATCATACCCTGGTTCCAATCTGTTCTTATTTCCAATCCAATCTTCTTGAGGTGAATATCTTCTGTTGTTAGTTTTTTGATGGATTCAGTTTTGAGCATCTACCAAAGATTTGGGTTAATCCATAACATTGTGATGCATGCAGCACGTTTTCATGCATGTACGGGTGGTCAAAATGATTTCATGAATTTGACAAATAGTTATGGGAGCTTGTGGGTAGATTCTTAAAATGTTCTTATCAGCACGATGGTTTTTCCCCAGGGATTTGATGATAAAGTCTCGCAAGGCGTCCAGGTTACTCCACTTCGGAATCAAGGGTTCATCCGTGATGATAGTAGGTACTCCATATATTGTTTTTAAGACATCAAATTTTGTTAGTGAATGGATAAGGTCATAGGTTAGCACAGGTAACAGTTTCAATTTTGTTACATTCAGTGCTTTATGGTTCTACTCTAAACTGACTTTTTAAGAATCGTACAGTCAGAGTAGGTAAATTTGTGGAGGTGTTGTAGTCTGGATGTTGGACTTGCTTATACAAGCAGGTATATGTCGGTCTTTCCCGTTGCCATTTTATGTTGATGTTTTTACAACTTGACATAGACTAGAACTACCTTCTTGTTCTTTCTCCCACTTGACTTCGACACAATTCTCTTTTCGTGAGTTGGAAAATTTGTTACGCTTGGCATGGGGTTTTGCACTCCAATACTGGTGTACAAATCATTAGTATTACAATGCAGATCAGACTCACGATATCTTTACGAATACATTATAACTTAGTCAGATATAGGGAATGATGGCAATGTTAAAAACTCGTGTCCAAGTAGTGCAAATATTTGATTGTAAGACTCATCTCTTGTGAGATTCAAATGCAGAATTCATTTTAGTTATGGCTTTAGCAGCTATGAAAGTTGTTGCTAAGCCATAAAAAAGACAATATAAAATTTAATCACTCATGATCCTGTTTTACTTACTAAGCATGATTTGTTGCTGAGCCATTCAAAAACTAATACCACTAAGTTAGTACTCCAAATCCATAGTTGAATCTTCTTATTGTAGAACTGTTGAGAAGTTTAACACAGGTCGCAGGCCCAATGCAATGTTTTTCAAGGTGGAGGGAGAATTTACTGCGACTTCTGCCAATGGTTGAAGGAACTTTCTGGATTGAACAGCTATAAAAATAATGCACCGGTACATACTTTATGGGGATTTCCCCCCACATCAATCTTGTTTATCTTTCTTGCTAATTCAGTCTCTTTTATGAAGCACTAGTGCTACTATATCACTGGATCTGCTATGTTTACGACAAATCATTTGGTGTCTCTCTATCATGAGTTGAGAACTCATGTATTTCTGTATTTTGCTTCATCTGTGTTTTCTTTTTTACTTTTGTCTTCATTTTTCTTCTGTTTTTAGTCTTTCTGGATTCTGCATTTATATCTGCTTATGAATCTTGCAGGTACAATTGATGCATTTCCATGATGGAAAGTTGCAGCCACTAAGTCACTTTTGAAGATATACGACTCATGTGGACCA
Organism: Papaver nudicaule; assembly: GCA_023529015.1. Taxonomy (NCBI): domain Eukaryota; kingdom Viridiplantae; phylum Streptophyta; class Magnoliopsida; order Ranunculales; family Papaveraceae; genus Papaver; species Papaver nudicaule. The sequence continues at coordinate 133,928 of JAJJMA010331126.1, forward strand.
AGAGACAACAGAGGTCCATTACTTAAAGGAAGAAGTACAGAAGCAATGCAAGCACTTAAAAGAGTAAAAGGGGATGATGTCAAATTCATTTCTAAGAAACTTACTCGTGTAATAAAAAGCGATTTATTAGCTTTATTAAGCGAATTACGGTCACCGAGTTAGCAGTGAAAGTGTTTGTTGAAGTTAAATCAAATTTACATGTAAAGACTAATGTATCTCTTTATGCTAATATTGTTGTCAGGATTTTGAGTGAAGGCTTGGAAGGTTGGGTGAAAATGGGCTCAGAAGATTGGGTGAAAATGGTGTTGCTGATGAGGTTGATGCAGAGTTTGGGGTTTCTAGTGATGGGTATGGGAGGATTGAGTGTTTGAATTAATGTAAATATATTTGAATTAATCTTTCAGTTCAGCAGGTAAGCATTATTATTAGCTAAAAAGGTAGCAAATGAGGGTTTAACTGATACTTGGTTCTCTAATCCTCCTCCTTTGTCTGGTGTTTTGTTGATATGGGCTGATCCCCCAATATGAAGCCCAGTTAGTTTGCTTAATGAACGTCTGATTTACCAACGTATAAATTACAACATTGTATTGTTGAGTGTGCAAAGACAATTGGTAAAAATTAGACATCATAATTCATAGTCTGGAAATTGCACACGCTTTCAATAATATTAATCAGCTATGTAATCACTTCATAACGATATCCAATCCTTCCTCCAACTCAATTAATCCTCAATTGAACATTAAAAGAGAGACTGAATAGAGAAAAGTAAAAGAAGAAGCTAATGGGAAAAACCTGATGCAGTTCATAGAAAAGAAAAGGGGATCCTTTCTTTGACTCATTTTTTTCCCCATAGAAGTACATCCAACTGGTTATATTGAATGCAACTGATTGCCTAAAGGAAATGGCAATCTCTGGTGCAAAATACAACAGACCAATTTCAGCGATACCATAAGCAGTTTGACTTGCTTGCCTTTTCATATATAACCATTAAAGACCCAAAATAGATCCAAACAAAGTTTTATATTCCTTCGAAAAATTCAAGCCTCCTAAATGTACCAAATGTAGAAGTCACAGCTTCTTGTTAGTTGTTATATAAAAGATGCACTCCGGATCTTTACACAAAATTAAAGCTTGCTCTAGGTTCCTGGTCCTAGTTGAGATTTTCAGATTTGAGAAGCATTCTCCTGCACAAATTTGTAAAATTAGACCGATTACTGCAGCATTAGCGTCTGGGAAAGTATGAAATTATCTGTAATAAGTTTAAGACGGTTGAAAAATTGAATCCTGAAACAATGAGTGCTATTTTTATAATAGATACACGATTGCTGCTAAGAACCTACAGCATTAATATGAAAAATGGAACTGTTGAGTAGCTAGGGCTGTATGAACTGAATCTATTGTGTACATAAATACTCCTGTAAGGGAATATTGACGCCATTGTTGTCAGACTCGATGACATCCACGGTGATTCTTTGTGTTAAGAAATGATCCTAATTGGGATGTAACTGACACTTAGCAGTATGAAAACCGATAATCTGAGCCTGCAGGCATGAAATGTGTGTATAACTACAATTCGAAGTCCATTAGGAGGAAGATGGTGAAATACTCGTTGCCAACAGAATCATTGTCCTGCATCTAGGTAGTAGTACTGTATAAGGTGCCTAGGCAGAATTGAGCTTCCCTGCAGATGGAAACGTAGTGTTGTTTGAAGACAAACAATTAGCTTGGTTGTAGTTAACGACAGAGTTAAAATCATGATCGCTAACGCATAGAACTCTGCCTACTTGACTCTATGTTCTTGAATAAGGACAAACTTTAGTGTTGTTTCCTGTGCAGACTTCTAATTCTATGAAATGAAAGTGACTGTAAATAGAGAACTATTATAAGATACCTAGCCAGAATGGATAACCAAATTATAGACTATGGGAAAGGTGTCACTTGCCACAATTTTGAACGAGACAAGTTGATTACTAAAGTATGTCACATTCTATAATTGCAATTAGACAAATCGGAAAACTCATCGCACATCAAGAAAGCAGTATAGCTTAAGTCAAAAAACTTGATGATTATACAAAGAGACTAACAGTAAGCTTTACATGATACTGATTAAGATGATGTCAAAATGTCTATGAATTTCAGGTTGAAACCCATATAAATATAAATGATACTACTTCAGCAGGTCAACGAGCTTACCAGTTAATAAGGGACTCCAGGCATCTCATCCTGAAAGCTGCCCTGCTGTCAAATCACGGCTTTCTGTGTCTTCAATTTCAGCTGACTCCATTTTTTTGATATCTTCTTCTCCTAATTCTTTCACAGAAACAAAGGTGTTCCTGTGGGGAGCTAGACGATATACTACAGGAACATCCACAAGCTTTTTAAAGGTTGAAGCTACTGGGTCATATAGACTGAGAGACCTACCAACGGAACATAAAACACTGCCACTCTTGGTAAAAGAAAATGGTCTTTTAAATTGGGACTAAACTCTTTACGCCAACCCAATGGCTCATGTTTCACCTTTAGATTTGGTGGTGGTATTTTCGTATTTTACAGTACAACATAAAACCCCTCCCAGATCCTGAACACAGTAAGCCTTGGTGTAGACAGTATCAGACCACACTTTTGTTGGCGAAGGAGGTAGTGAAACATGTTCTCAGAATTTTTCGTCAGTCAGATCAAAAACAAAAAGCCTTCCAAAAATATTTACAGCCAAAGTGCCAACCTAAAGAATCTGAATCCCACAGTAATGATATCGCAGACTAGTTTTGAATATTCCAACAGTTCACAATAATTTTGAAAAACATAACAGACCAAGTTTTCACCAAATTCCTTCTTATCATGCACCACATAGCATATTCAGAGAAATGCTATGGAGGCATGGTAACTAGGAGAACTACAACAAGATTGCAAGTTTATAATCCAACGTACCTCTATCTTGGCTGATTTTAGTTACCAACATAATCTACAAAAGACGTGCAGTCTTCAGCCTCAGTCGATTGCATGACTGGTATGTCGTTACTGTGTCAGCTGCCCAAGCTTCGCTAGTCTCAATCATTCTGTATCTAGAGACTGTTCTCCTCTTCCTCCTGTGCGTCTTCTCTATCTATTTCCCCAACAACATTTTCCATGATTTCCCCGCTTGCTTCTTTGCTGGGAGGATACTCAGTAGTTTTCTCGTCCTCGGCATTCTTACACTGCTTCTCCTCTTCCTCCTGAGCCTCCTCCGCACCAATATCATATTCAAGGGTTTCCTCGCTTACCTCTTTGATTGCTTCTTTACCAACAGAATACTCAATGGATGTCTCGTCGTTAGCGTTCTTATACTGCTTTTCCTCTTCCTTATGAGCCTGTTCTACATCTATCTCCCCAATACTTTCCATCATTTTCTCACTCGCATCTTTGATTGCTTCCTTACCAGCAGAATACTCGGTGATTTTCTCGCTAGTAGCGTTCTTGACGGTGATGCTGACAATGGCTGCTTGAACATCCTCGCCATCTTGCAATCGAAGCCGAGTCTGGTGTTTTTTGCCTCCTTCATGGTCGGCCATAACAGCAGGGCTATGACACCCTATCTGGCAACACTCGCACCAATATTTAAATTTGTTCTTGGTATTATCCGTCTTCTGCGTCTGCTGACATAATGCTTCACCCTTTATAACCTGCGACACCTTTTTCTCATTTGGTTTCGGGCCGCATGTGATCTCCTTGGCTTCTGCCTCCGGGTTATCACTTTTCTTCTCTGATGTGACTGAGCTGCTAGTGTCCTTACTTACTGCGGCAGCATTTGCTTTCAGTGCAGCCTCATTCATTCTGTGTTTCTTGCCTTTGATATGGTCATTCAGACCTTGTTCGCATGTCACCCTCACCTGACAGAGATCACAAGCCCAATCCTTCTTAACAAATTTCTTTGAATTAGCTAGAAACCCAGTTCCCCCAATGGAGGCGAGTTTCCTCTTGATCCCAGCAACATTTGAAGTCGGCTTAGGCTGCAAACAAAAATATAATTTAAGTCTAAAATTAGCATCAAATTAAGAATGGTAATCGCGCTACTACAACTTTAACATACAAACTTACACCTCTGACCTCCTTCACTGCAATTCTAAAGCCAAATGTATATCTTGCCTGATTTTAGTTAGCGACAATCAGATTTTTGGGTAACGACTAGATCGAAAAAGAGGGGCGGACTTCTAAATACAATCAGATCCACTTAAGGTATTACTCCTTTATAACTTGAAACACAGGGAAACAATTCAGAAAAGATAAAATCATAAGTTCCAGTCGAGTAATCAGCAGCATACAACCAAGCAAAAATTCAGATTTATCATATGATTCATATCAGGAAATGATCCCTGTTACCCTGTAAGGTACAGCACAGGAACTTCTGTCACGGTTATACGACGAAAAGTATAAACACAGCCACTTGTATGCAACACTGCATTCAGTAATGTTGCGTTCTTTCCAACAGCTTGTAAACCATATCACAAAATAATAATAACATGTACATAGGAGTATAATATGGTTTCCCATGTAGCAAGTAAATAATAATAACATGTAAATAGGAGTATAACATGGTTTCCCACATAGCAAGCAAATTGATTCAGATGACATGGACTATTAAATGAGACTAAGAGACACCTGGGTATCACATATAACTAAGCTGCTGACAAGAGAAAACAGATGCAATTTCGGTGGACATGAACCTGACTGCATGGCTTGATTCAAAACTCCACTGAATTGAACAAACCCTGAAATCATGTGGCAATATTCTTCATAAAGTGCAAATGAAGAATTTGTGACCACCGAAAGCCCAAATGACATGGTAACTGCATCTTATAGTGCTGTAGGATCTGTTCATTACCAAGCCAAAGGCGATGGGGTTCTTCTAGAGTGTTTGCAGTATGGAAATATTCAAGGGTAAAAACCGAGAATGAACTCATACTTCCTACCGTGACAGAGACTCGCCCTTTCTTCCCGTTATTTTGCTTCTCTTTCTATATACTAGTTTGATTATGTATTATGAACAGCATAAACTAAATAATTCAGATGATTCAACACCAATGCACCTATCTGGATCTGAGAGAAATATTCAAGGTAAAAACCGAGAATGAACTCATACTTCCTACCGTGACAGAGACTCGCCCTTTCTTCCCATTAATTGGCTATCTCTTTCCATATACTAGTTTGAATATTTATTCTGAACAGCATAAAATAAATAATTCGGATGATTCAACACCACAATTAGAATGAACTGCGGATAAGGAAAAGAATTTGCCCCAAGCTCAGTTGTTTATAGTAGGTACATTATGCTTTGGCCTTTGGGATCCATATAACTAACCAGCAGGAAGTTTGATGGTGTACTTGACAGAATACTCATTTATGACAGAACTGAATCAAGATAAGGGAGCTATGAATCCAGTGTTATTAGATTGTTAACACGCAGTTGACCACCGATATTTTATTACAAATTCTGTTGTTCAGGACTACGAAATCATGCTTTATTCTATTTTGCATAAAATGCTTCTTTCTTCTTCCTATTTACTATTTTCTGTAAGATGTTTTTCGCAATATGTCTCTTTGAGTATGTTGGCTTATCATGGCATCTTTCGCTTTAGATTCAACTCAATTAATACATTCACTATTCGGCCAACCCCAATACTCAAGACGTATAGTAACTGCTAAACATAATCAAGAGAAAACTTCGTTTACAATGAACAAAAAACCAAGTATTACTAACAAACTTCTGAATTTGTTTTCAGTAACTAGTACTGATGACTACTGTAAGGACCTAAACCTGTACACATCTCAGATAAAGCAAACTATCAATTACGCTAATTATTTAATAGTGCACTGCTGATATCCCTCACACAGTACAATTAGATTGCTCTTTCCAACCCAAAAAAGATCAGAAAATAGTACTAGAGGAAATTTATAAGCTGTGCGATACGCCTACAGACTATCAATTACTCTACATATTTATTTGGAGTCAACTCTGATTTCTAGCAAGCTTTTAAACATATAAGAAATTGTTTTACATTGAGATTTCAGAACACCTAACGGACTATCAAGAAAGTGACAGGAAAAGGTCTTCACCAAAATTTCATGAAATTCAGCAACTAAGAACATCATGAAAATTCCGAAATTTAAATTAATCAATGGAACCAAATGGAGCAACAAAAAGATCACGAAGCACTTACTATAAATAAAACCCGTCCTTTGTTAATCTCAGTAACCTTAGCTGCATCAGGATGTCTCTGGAAAGGAGAATTTTCAATTCTTCCTACTTGTTGTCCAGACAAAAAAGATACCCTTTCATCGAAAGCCCTTGAATCATCTGAATGATGATTGATATGATGCATTAGAGAGCTACTATTTTGGTCAGACCACATTGGCAAATTTGTGACCACCGAAAGCCCTTCTTCTCGTTGAAACCCTAACCCTCTCTCCATTGCTAATTCTCTCCTTACTTCTGCTTCCAAAGTTTGCCTTCTTCTGATTTCTCCTGCCATAATCTCTTCTCTAATTCGTCTTTTCTCTACTTCCCTATGAAACAATTCAACAGAAGTTGAATTCCTCATTAATTCAGGAATTCTCGCCCCACTCATTCCATAACCCCCTGAAACACAGAACCCAAAAGATTAGACGATCAAATTAAAAATCTAAGGAAAAATGGGGTTTGTTTCAATCGTACCATGCAATGCTTGTTCCGTAAAAAAATTATCGTTTGAAGAAACAGGAAATCCTGAAGAAGATCCATTATCATCTGAACGAAACCTTAACTCCATGGAGAATAAGAAATTCAAGATATGGTTGATAAAGGATTTGAGGAAAAAATGGGGTAAAAAGATTAGTTTTTAGGGTTTTCGATTGGAATTAGAATATGAGACCTGATGCGGAAAGGGGTGCCAATTAGACTACACATTATGTAAGTCGGGATCTAACGCACCGTTATGACTAACCAGGAAAGAAAGATACAAAGTTGTTCATGATACCAGAATTAAGATCTGGATCAGCCAAAAAAGAACACTTGTGGACACTGTTTAGATTCTCTGCTGAGAAAAACCTGACTCCCTTAGACCTAACTTTTTTTTGCTAACTTGTCGACCATAGGCATAAACTTCCTATTCTTAAACTTCAAACTGACAGACTCAAAAGAAAGCAACAGACTCTGACGCTTCTTCATATTAGTTATAGCTTCCCAAGGCATTGACACTTGAAGGATTGAGTTTCCACTCGCCATCTCCACCAGGTTTTTGCAATCATTGAAAATACAAACAGAGTTGAGTTTCAGCTCTTCTATCCACTTCAAGGTCTCCAAAACAGCTTTAGCTTCTGCATCTAATGGGCAAGCCGCCCACCCCTGCGGCTATTCTCCAAAACAGATTTAACGGGATTTTACCGTTCTAAATTTTTATTTATTTCACAATTTTAATTACCAAAAAAGAAGGTTGTTCCTATTTACCATCTACACTCTCACTATTTACCACCCCTTTAAATTTCCACCCATGGTTTTCCTATCTCTAAAAAAATTTAAAACTCTTATTTAGGCTAAGTCTAATGGGAAATCAACTTCCACGAAAAGCGTGGTCTATACCCCAAGTTCAACCTCCAGTTCCAGATTCTCGTAGAAGTGGAAGTTGAAATGCTACTTAGACGCTCAATGATGTAGCGGCGAAAAAGTGAATTCGCGCTCAATCATATAGCGCCTAAACGAATATTCTTATTAGATCTGATGGTTAATAACATATATTCCAGATCTGATGGCTGAGATTATCTGGCGCTTTATCATTTAGCGCCCCACCGCTATATGATTCAGCGCTAGACTGATGTGTCATGCTATCTAGCACTCCCCATTAGACTTGGAGATAAATTTAGCTGATGTGTCATGCTACTTTTTGGTGGATATGGAACTCCCATTAGACTAAGCCTTACTACCCTTTGACTTTTCTTTCCATCCAATAATAACTCCACACCACTATTAATAAATTTTAAAATCTAAATCTAATTTATTTCTCTTCTTGATGGACATATCTCTCTCCTCCTTTGTTCTTGCTAACTGAACACTAAAAGCCTACCCCCTCTTCAAGGTAATTACAGATTTCCACATTTATAGTCGAGTGGGAGCGACCAGTGATCCATAGACAGACAGTTATGGTCGACTACAATTTTTTCAATGGCAAAACTAAAACAAGTTTACATCTTGAAGTACTCGAAATGGAACAAGTCTAATTAACCAACAACTTATGCACGGTTGATATGGACAACGTATAAATAATACTAGTTTCATAGGATATGTAATACTAGTATGATACTAATCGAAGGTGTTTGTGTAGAAAGCAAAAGGAGAAGTTCTGTTTAATTCATATCCAAAACTTACAGTACGCACAATCATGCATATATAATCCTTTTAGGTAGGGATAGTACCACTCCCATATCAATGGGTCATGAATCATTCTTCAATTAATTCTCTAATAGAACGTTTTTGATGGGAGATTAGGTAAATAAAAATCTTATCTAGGGTTTTCTAATAGGTATTGAAAATGGGAGATTAACGATGAATGGTATAAAATAAGGGAGGTAATAGTAATAGTCATAGTCAAACTCAATTTGACTTTTATAGGTGGTAAATAGGAAAATTTATAATTGAAAAGTGAATAGTTTTATCAATTGTGAGAGAGGGTGGGAAATAGTGAAAGTGTGGGTGGTATACAGGGAAAACCAAAAAGAAAAACACATATTTCTGAGTTATATTTCTCTCTTTCTTCTTCATCTTCCATCTTCCATGCTTATCTGTTTCTCTATTTCCATTCTCCCATGAACTTTCTTACTTGATCATGAAATTCGGCCAAAACTGACACAGTCAAAATTAGAAAAAACATTAAGTCCCCCTTGATTACTGGGTTTAGGGATTTTGGTCATTACTGGGTTGATTTGTTCGACGGATTTAGGTTTTCTTTTTATAAGTAAAGAAGTTGTGAGATGAAACTCCGGAAGAAATCAAATTATCAGTATTTGCATTATTGGTTCTTGTTTTCTTTAAATCAATACGCCCAATTACTTCATAGAACATAATCACTTGTTTTTTTGATGCTAGGGATTTTTGTGTAACTGAAAATTTAGATTGATTGTGTCCTGATTTACAATTGAATCATAAAATAGTGATGAAATTCATCATTTGAGAATCATCTAATTGTTTCAATTAACAATGAATCAGAGAGGGATATTGGGGTGGAATTGAGAGGGTTGGGCGGGGGGCGATGGAGAAGATAGTTCAGAGAAATATTAGTTTTAAATTTTTGATATCAAAGATAAAACATAAAAAAGGAATATATGTTCCGTCAATTAAGACTCCCAATAAACAAGGGAAGAATGTGCACCCCAGTTAAAGCAGGGTACACAAAGTCGGACTCGATATTTAATACACGTGCATTATACAATCAGGTGGTTACTTTCGGCTAGGTGTAACTGAGTGCGATTTTGTGCACATTCTTGTAAGAGTGTTTATATGATATTTATATCTACACTGTTGATTTAACTTGGGGAGTTATATAATGAGGGTTGAGATTGTTAACATAGATAATAATGTGGCCATCAGTTAATCAATCAAACAATCATATGAATATGTCAAATATACACTCCTTAATAAAGTGTGCACGTAATTAAAAACCGACACTCGGAGAAAATGGCCCCCGACACCCTTCAATTTGCGAGGGGGATGGTGTATGGAATCTATATGTGTATTGTCGTTTTTTGTATAGTCTAAACGCTCGACACGTTCAGAGTTTTTGTTCTTTCCGGTACAAATTTTTTTTATTGGTAAATTTGTTATTTTGTTCTATTTATTTATTGCAACATAATCTCTTTATTTTTTTTTTTAATCATCATCAATTGAAAGAAGTTTACAAGAGTTGGACGGGAGCCTCGCAACAAGCTGCACTCCAATTCCTATTTGAATGGCAATACCTAACCTATAGAAAAGAAAGTCTCCAACCTTAACATACGCATCATGCCATATAATTGTGTAGCCTCTTCAGGAAGTCAATTGTATCACTGCCAAGCTCACCCAGAGTAGCAAGACCAACGCCATTAGCTGAACACTTATCTAAATATTTAACCTTTTTCTTCTCAACAACATTAGCAATAGCCTGA